>OY735257.1:1291604-1314635 GCA_963457715.1 Argyresthia albistria | reverse complement strand
GCAATGTTTATATTTGGGTACCGCTGTAATCTCAGACAGTCGCGACTCTTCGCACTTTTTTTCTCCATTGAATGTGGTCAGTGAACCGTAATGTATGGTCAAGAAGGTCAAACGACAGTCTAGCTAGCTGGAGAAATCGTGTCTTATGACCTTAAAAAAATAATGAGCGTTCGATTGTCTAGTCATACTTAAATAAATTGACACCTTGAATTTGACCGAAAAGGCAGTAAACAAGTCACTATTTAGATTATAGTTACTCTTTAGTCACACCTCGGACACTCCATAGAACGCTCGTAAAATAATCACCTATTACTACTACATAACCAAATGATGTTTGTATACGTGCAAATGTGTGCGTAAACTTTGCTAGGGCTGGTGGCGCGGCAAATGCGGCGATATTTAGTATACGCGTCGTAACTCGTCCGGCGTTCAGCCCTGTCTATTGATTCTTTAACCAATCCTTTGACGCCAGGGGTGGGGTGCGGTATCTGAATCAGCGCGGGGAAGGGAGTGGCCGTTCTGTACGGAGTACTATTATCTATTCTGTGCTTTAGTGCCAGTCTTATTTTCGTCTACAAAAAGGCTAGTCCAATCTCTCAATCAAATTAACATCAAAAACTGTTTTCAAGTTGCAATAAGACCGATTTAAAACACCCAGCCTGAGATGCACGAGCCTCACGCGAATGAAACAAATGACTATCGTAAGAGATTCTCGCGATGAAATTAGTTTCATGAATCCTTTAGGTTCTAATCTGCTTCGTGTCAGGGTGAACGCTTCTAAAATCAGACAGTTCACATTGCTGTTAATTTACTCATTAGTTTGCGTGGAACTTCTCATAATTTGCTAATTTGCATGGGCCTTGTGTAATGTGGTTCCTATTGCAGTTTGCCGCAGGATACGTATTTTAATTTCAGTAGCAGTCGACATGTAAAATCGCATGTTTGCATGCAGCGCTATGGAGATAATTATATGCACAAAGCAATTGTTGATATGAACAAAGAGTCCTGAAGCCTGTTCATGTAATTGTGAGACTATTGCAAGTTGTGGGCAGTCTAGCAAATTGGTCTAAACCCGAACGTGAAAATCATGCTCATGAAACATCGATCGTGAGGAAACCTAGTCACCATAGCTGCGGCGATGGGCTCGTCCCCATCGTTTACTATAGATAGTGGCGCAACATGCCTCTCCCACCCCGTATGGGTAATTGTCCTACCATGCCAAGGTCTCAAAATAAGAGTCCTTAATTGGCCTATGTTCAATCATATTTTTAAGTTATAATTATGTATATCGTGCTGTGTACTCAGTTCCCAAATAAACAAATGTATGAACATAGAGCTCGTCTAAGCTGAAATGACGCGCCCCACTCCTTGGTTTTGTATTTACTTGTCATACAAAACCAAGGAGTGGGGCGCGTCATTTCAGCCTAGACGAGCTCTGCTTATGAATGTTTTAGAAGCGACAAACATATGCCAGGATCGTAGCATTTTGAGGTCTTTCGGCTGTGACTACCCCTCTTCCGGGAAATAGGCGTGAGCATATGTCATGTCATACCATCTGTTTTTAAACATAGTAACAATTTGCGCTATGTAACCCTTCTCCCCCCCCCCCCCCAGTCCGTATGCCGTCAGTCGACGTCGTCTGACTCGGACGCGTACTCGGGCCCGGCGGACGGCGCCCCCGCCCCGCGCCCCTCCGCGATGGCGCTGGTGGCGCCGCGCGGCCCGCAGCGGACGCTGTGGTGCGAAGTGCCCGAGGTTCTCGCGTCGGCCGTGCTCAGTGAGTTTACGTTTGACGTTTTATACTTTCTCCTCGACTAATGATTAATCTAAAAGCTTCTCGATAATCCCTATTGAACTGAACAGAGAAATCATAATATTGAATGACAGGTGAATCTCTCACATAGAATGGAGCTTATCGAGAACCTTTGGGACAGGGTCTACGAGGTCTATTTACAAAGAGCAATAAAGCACTGCACAGACCACCGCTCCTGTCGTAGCGAACTCCCACGATGTGCCGCCCCCTGCAATATGCCTCTGGCTTATAGCGCCAATCTTCAGGGTCCTGTGTCAACAGCATTCAGTGAGATATCATCAAGAGATCGGCACGCTCATCTACCCACGGTTTTATAACCCTCCGGCTAGGATTGCAATCCAACGGCCTCGTCCAGCGGGGGGGCTACCATGAGGCACGCCACTCAAGTCGCCAAAAGTGACACCTGCGACTTAAAACAAGTGCACGCGCATCGTTCCACTAACTCGCGAATATGTTTCAAAATTTTCACACAGCCACGCAAAACTGTAAAGCAACTCGAGCATGAAACGCACCCTCCGGAGATGTTGTCAAACTTTTCACACGAGTCACACGAAACGTCTTAAGTCGCGATTCAAAGTTGACGTGTTGCTCGTTGCTACGGGTTACCGGTGGCGCGCGGCGCGAAACCTCATTGAGTCACGGAATGTGACATAAAATTGTGTTATAATGCGCGACTGAGGTGAGTGGCGTGCCTCATCGTAGCCCCGCAGAGTGACTAGGGCCTGAGGCGGGTCACACCCGCCGTAGTCACTATAGTATTGACGCAAGCGGCGTTCTATATTTCGCGCCCTCCGTCATCACCGAGCAAGCCCCTCACTCTGGACGAGGCCAATGGGTGTACCAATACTTATGAAAATAAACATTGGTATAAACTCCATTAACCCTTCCAGGTTCGCTCTCCGCGAGCCAGAAGCGCCTCCAAGAGGCGAAATTCGAGCTGTTAACCTCTGAAGCGTCCTACCTGAACTCGCTGAACGTCCTCGAAGCCCACTTCATATCGCACCCCGCCTTCAGAGACCCGAGCGTGCTGCCCAGGGCCGAGAGGGATATGCTGTTCTCGGCTATATTACCGGGTATGTATTAACTTTTTAGGAAGTGCTATTGTTCCGCGGTCTGATAAAAACTTCTTTGGTCGATATCCTTTCAGGGACCTAGCTGGTTGTTTCTGCCTCCTTTTAAGATTTCTGCCTCCGAAACAATCTCTAGACAGCTATGAAATAGCTTGTCAATATGAAGTTTAACCTTCTTGACAATCTGAAATGACATGTAACCTTTTTGCCAATCTGTCGTGTAACCTTCTTGCCAATCAGACGTGCAACCTTCTTGTCAATCTGACGTGTAACCTTGCCAATCTGACGTGTAACCTTCATATCAATCTGCCGCATAACCTACTTGCCAATCTGACGTGCAACCTTCTTGTCAATCTGACGTGTAACCTTGCCAATCTGACGTGTAACCTTCTTATCAATCTGCCGCATAACCTTCTTGCCAATCTGACGTGCAACCTTCTTGTCAATCTGTCGTGAACCTTGCCATTCTGACGTGTAACTGTTGATTGTAATATCGAAATCACTTTATAAATGCTATGTGACAGGTAGCGACATCTATTGTTTATAAGTAGAATTGAGGCTCTATACTCTATGGAAATAAATCACTTTGTCTGTAGATCTCAAACGTGGCTTTTATTTATTTTAGGTTATGGGCCCATCTGACGTGTAACCTTGCCAATCTGACGTGTAACCTTCTTTCCCACAGTCCGCAAATGCTCGCAACTCCTCCTCACGCAACTGGAGCGCTGCTGGCAGGCGGACGTGCTGCTTGCTAGTATCTGCGAGATCGTGCGCGACCATGCGCGTGCGCACTTCCACGTCTACGTCAAGTACTGCGAGAATCAGCCGCTGATGGTGAAGGCGCTTCACAGCATCAGGTGAGGGGGGATGACGTATTCTAAGTATTTTTGCAATATCTACAGAATAAATAAATAGGCTTGTGTCCTGCTAGTCAAAATATAAACTGTTTAGGAACTGTCAAAACTGGCATCAAATGCTGAATCATGAGTGGGCGATGGATTCTACTTTTGAATCCCTCGTTACACTCGTGATTTTGACTCTAGAATCCCTAGCTTGGTTATAAAGTGGACAAATCAAAGATTCGATCGGGTCTAGGATGTTTGTGACCCCGCTATTTATGGTTCCCACGCCTACGATACGAGGTATTCTGGTGATTATTCCCAAAAACGATTTATTTGCCTCTTATCTCAATACTAATGTGGTGTATACCGCAGGTCGCGCCCCCAATTCGCGTCGGCCCTCCGGCGGCTGGAATCGCACCCGTCCTGCCAGGCTCTCTCGCTGCACTCGTTCCTCATGCTGCCGATGCAGCGCGTGACGCGGCTGCCGCTCCTAATGGACGCCGTACTACGGAACCTGCATGAGGACGATGAGGAGAGAGAGGGGTGCATGCAGGCGCTCGCTACACTCAGTACGGTAGGTGTAACTAATTTTCTATCTCGCTGCACTCGCTCCTCATGCTGCTGATGGGTAGCAGGACAAGAAAAAGTGTTCGAAAATGTGACTCTTATGTAAAGTCAGCCAAAGCTGATACTTGACCCCCACTCGTATATAATACAAGGGTCAGCTATCTGCTTGGCTGACTGTACAATGTCAGAAAGGTTCTTTCATCTGATATAGAAAACTTTCGCTCTGTCGAGTATTCCTGCATTTGGATTTTGGAACTGTTGTACCGTAATAATCATGCAAGTCTGTTCAGTCGTATAGTGTCAGGAAAACTCGCGCATCAAACAAAAGATATCGCTTACCCTGTCTGGCAAAACCTGGGCCGAGAGTCGTATAGGAATGACACGAAGATAGCGATAGCGAGGCGTAAACAGCCGGTTTTGGCTTGTCGACGGTGCCTAGACTCGCCGCTCCGGCTACAAACAAACCTGAATTTTGCGCCCTCGCTATAAGTATTGCTATTGATTCAGTACGCGACTCACGGCGCTGATCTTCGTGGCCTGCTTCTTAGCACACGCCCATGCTTGTCCCCGTCCTCGGACGTGGTCTAGATAGGAATATTTTACTGTGATACTTATTAACAAACTATCTAACCCGTAACCTTGTTTCCCCTTAGTTCGTCTCGCAATGCAACGAGGGCGCCCGCAACACGGAGCGAGTTGAAGAGATGTACCGACTCGCGCACTTAATAGAGTTCCCGCCATCAGTCAGAGACCCGCCGGAGCTGGGCCCGGCCTGCGCTAGGCGGGACAAAAGGTTAAATATAAAACTATTGCTAATGTTTCATCCAAATCCGTTCAGATGATGACGAGTTATGGAGGTATAACTTTCGCGCGAGCGGGTGAAAGATATTTGACTCACGAATTTATTTGCCCCTTTGCCAGTACTTCCCCACTTTTGATCCAAAACATGCTTCAAGGAAGCTTATACAAATTAAATGACATGCTAGCATAGATACTATAATATTATACTAATACAGATAGACCACTAGAACAAAATATGAAACCGGCGTAAACTGAGATGCTACGGAAGCTTCTTTAGTTCGAGGCCATTATCGCTTGGTGCAGCACCATCGAAAAATTGCTAATACCACGAGATGACGCTAAAATATACAGGATTTATTTTAAGATTAGCGCCACCTAGAAGTATGTTATCTGAAACCATGGCGTTTAAAGTACAAACCTTACTACTCACGCCATCTCTTTTTTACGAAGGGTTACTAATTCTAATTTGTATGGGGTGTGTGTGCACCCTGTGATGCTGTACGTGGTGGCAACTCAGATTTACATACCTACCTGCCAGCGGCCTGGCCCCCAATTCTCGCGCTATCGAGACCAACTCCATAGTCGATGGATATATTCAATATCAAAACCGATATCTCGATTATGGAGATGATCTCGATAGCGCAAAAATAGCCTCCCTGGTAGGTAAGCCAGTATTCTTAGGCTTGTTACTTACTAGTCCTGTCCGGCATCCCCAGGCTGGTCCGCTGGCTGGTCCGGTCCGGCGCGATGACGCAGCTCACCTGGAAGGCGGACGAGCTGAAGCTGACCTTCGGCAAGAAGTTCCACAAGACGCACCTGCACCTGTTCCTGTTCAGCGACCTGCTCGTCGTCACCAGGAAGAAGAGGTGGGGGATATTAATGCTTACTTTACATCATTCATGCTCAGTAAGTAGGGTTTACTGCTGTGCAAAGAGGCCGTGTAAGTTGGCATTTGCAACACACTGCTTTGTTTATAGAAAACGATCCATTTTCAATCACTTTACGACAGACTATGCTTGATAATCGGGACTATATTCTGGCCGCTGAGAGAATGCGATCCTGACACATGTATATGTCCCTGTCTGTCCCGCGCTACTTTTCACTCTATCTCACTTGTGGGAGTGCGATAGAGAGTGTAAAGTAGCGCGGGACAGGACAGGGACATATACATGTATTAGGAATAGTCAGGATCGTATTCTCTCAGCGGCCATGGTATAGGACTTCTTATCCGAACTGTTAAAAAGTTCTAACAATAAACAAATGTATTATTACAATTTGTCGGACAGTGACGACAGCTACATAGCCGTGGAGCACTGCCCGCGCTCGCTGCTCGAGGTGTGCGACAGCGACGGTGGCGCCGCCCAGGCGAAGCACGCGCTGCTGCTCACACTACTGGAGAACCACGCGGGACGGACTGTCGAGATGGTGAGCGGTTTGCGTAAACTGAAGTTGCGAAAGTTGTTACAAATGTTTGCGGGTGTGTGAAGGAGTCGAATATAGTTAATCTGTGGTCTTCAAATATGGTGGTTGTTGGGCTTTCATATCCGGATTTCCGGTTCGGATTCAGATTGACTGCGCCCCTTAACCGCTCGATGCCAGCTGGCCCTCAGTGGGCCAAGATTACATTATTTGAAACACCTACTTATCTCTGCTATTCAAGTTCCAGTGTGTAGTTTCACATTCACATTCAACACAGATAACTACAGCAAGTCCGTGTGCGCTACAGCAGGACACATCCCACCTCCGCCCAACCTCGTTCCGACTCATGTCACAATAAGGCAAACATGGAGGAGCAAGCCGTCGAGTTAGTTTTATCCCATGTATGTAACCCGCACGTATTTCTGTGCATCCCCCACATGGCTGGTCCACGACTTCACAAAAGGAGGTTTACAATTCGTCGGGTTTCTTTTACGTTTGTGCCCCGATCGCGCCTGGGCGAATGGACCGAGTTGGAAAATTATTTTTTTGTTTGAAAGGGTTTACCTTCCAATTGGTCCCATTGACACCAGGTCAGGATCTGATGATGGGATCCTGGAGAAATCGAGGGAACTCTTCAAATATTATAGTGATTTTTGTGTTTTTCATAATAACTCGTGCATTTACTCATGGTCAGCATAATATTGTGATGCGGAACTGATGATGAAGACCACACATAGCCACCAGAACTGCTCAAATACTATCTACTATGCGTGGCTGACGGGCAACGCATAGCCTAAACCGGTGGACCTAGAGCCATGAAACTGTGTACAGGGGTTTCTTATGTAGCGTAGGGTAGCATTGAGATGGGAATTAACGAAATTAATTCCCCAAGGGGGGGGGGGGGGAGATACTGGGTTACAGTTTGTATTAAAGTCAAAAAGCACTTGACATTGGTTTGTAATCAAATAGGGTTTGTGGAAGTCGGTTTTTTTTTAAGTTTTACTTTTTGTTTCAATTATTACGCTACAACAGTTTGTTCCCCCTTCCCAGCTGATGTCGTGCCCGTCGTCAACGGACGCGGCGCGCTGGCAAGAGGCCCTGCAGCCGCCGCCGCCCAGCACCGCCGGCGAGGCAGTCTACGCGGGCTGGGACTGCCCGCAGGTGGCAGCACTGTACGCGTACGCGCCCGCGCAGCCGGACGAACTGCCGCTGACGGAGGGGGACATCGTGAATGTGACGAGGAAGACTAGCGAAGGTTGGTGGCTAGGATACGATGTCTATGACTACCAGAGCTGACCGATTGCATGATGAAGAAGTGTGGACAGTGCTGCCACCGAGCTAACCTACGATAAAGCTTGATGCTTCGATTAATGGAGGCATACTTTGACATCGTTACAAAACGGTGTGGGCGTATGCTGTGACTCGTGCGTCAAACGAAAGGCGTCGCCTTGCAAAATATTTTACGTGACTTGCGTTGTCTGCGTCTCAGCATACGCCCACACAGTCTCGTACGTATTGATGTCAAATTACGCCCTCCATTTTAAACGAAGCATCAATCTTTATGGTAGGTTAGCTAGGTAGCAGCACTGTGCACATCTTCGTCCAGGTAAACCGGCTAGCCCCCTGTCACGCACGAATTTAATCTGGCTTAACGTGGACACTACTGTGCCTCTGTCACCCCGTATGGGAACAAACTTCGCACTATGTTATGTGTTATTACAAGGCACACTACTACCCCCTGGTGAAGAAGAAGTTATTTGTTATTTACACCATCGTCTCTCCTTCAGGCTGGTACTACGGCGAGCGCATCCGCGACGGCGAGACGGGCTGGTTCCCCGGCGCCTACACCGTGGAGGTCGCGTCGCCGCACGTGCGCGCGCGCAACCTGCGCCAGAGGTACCGCCTGCTCGCGCTCTCGGGGACCTACCTGGGGCAGAAGAAGCGGCCGGCGTGACGCGGTGACCAATGTGGTTAATGGGGAACTGAGGTTCTATATTTAAAATTTTGGTGGCTTGAAATGTCGGGACCAATGAGGAGAAATGTCAGCTGAGGAAGTTCTATATTTAAAATCTTGTGGCTTGCGTTATCGGGGACTTGCCTTGGGCAGAAGAAACGGCCGGCCGTGATCATACTAATTGGGAGGAAAACTGTCAATCTCACGCTAGGTGGCGCATTCGCGACTGTACCTTAGTATGACTGTTAGTTAGTTACGTCTATGGCTATTAGTGGTATTACCACAGAATAATTGTATGACACGGGAACTAACAAATTGTATGAAATCCTAGCCTTGACACTAGCGTAAACAAGGTACAGTCAACGGAGCGCCTGCGTTTAGCTTTCAGTTTTTCTCTCAATTAGGGCCTGATGGGGTGAAGGACCAATGTGCTGAGAAGCTGTCCAATAATAGCGCTTGTTGGATTATCAACTACAAAGACTGTAATAATAACTCGTAACTTAGCTCAGCTAATGATGCTATCTAAGTATCGTGATGCGGAACTTAGATATCTAGTATCGTGATGCGGAACTTAGATATCTAAGTATCGTGATGCGGAACTTAGATATCAAAGTCCATGAGAACCATTCGCTTTTATGGGATCTCAGAGAGTGAAAACTGTGACTTCATAATCACTCTGGGAACAACATATTCGCAGTAAAGTTATCTTGTTCCTAATGTAAATTGTATCATAAAAAGTATTTAAGTTTTAACTAACACAGAGAAAATTGAATTTTTATCACAACATTGGTGCTTGTATAGTTAAATCACAAGTTTAATGATATATTATTGCGTGTACTAAAGGTATGATTCCGGGGCGCAGACCGCAAGAGACACTACTGGTTTCTATGTATCTCTATGAAGTTGATTCCGAGCGCGGCGGCACTGCGGTCTGCAGTCGCGTAGCATTTACAATGGCGATGGTGTGCGCCGCAGTGTCGCCTGCGGTTACGTTCTGCGTTCCGTCCCGGAATCATACCTTAACTCGTTCGTCCGTCCAGACATTGCCTTGAATATAGTATTAATGTTTTATGCACTCGAGATTAGTTCGAATTTGCAAATTATACACTGAACTATTTCATTATATCATTCGGTCTATATTACGCAAGGTAATGCGATTTTGATGATGGTGCTTATTTTTCAATATGGAATATTATGTGTAGATTAAAAATAGTGTTGCTCTAAAGAGTAATTTAACGTACTAAGTTAATATTTGTATTACATGTGAAATGTACAGTTACGTATGAGATTCACAGCAATTTTTGTACAGAATGAAGTTGGTCTAAAAACCTTACTGATTAGTTTTAAGCTAATTTTATAACCACGTGTTTACAATAACTTAATATATGTTTTTAAATTATCTTGCCCGCTGTTTCAAAAACTAGTCATAATAGGGCGGTCAGGATAAAATAAATTGCAAACAAGATTTTCATAGTAACGAAACCGAAATTCATATTTCAGTATTCATATAATAATTTACATTCCTGTGTGTCACGTTTGATTGCCGCACTGAGTGGATACCTTATTTAAAACATTTTCAATGTAAATAGATGAATATACTCAAATGTAACCATCCTTGAGAAACATTAAACAATTGTATCAAATAAATGATGTACTGAGCACATGCTACATTATTATTTTCTACTGTACAATAAAACTGCACTATGTAAGTACTTCAGATATTACACATTTTTATTAGCATATTATTTTCTTGCACATGTCAATTATAAAACATCTCTTACATCTATAAAATTCATAAGATTTTTAACAACACGATCAGCAAAACATTATTAATTACAATATCTACATGTTTCAAATGCAAATAAATAAAATAAAATCAGATCATAAGTTTCATACAACTCTTTGCTGACTGCTATGTAACAAGTGTAAGAATGTATTCAGGGAATGTCAGTAGGAATCTCTTCATTGATTTAGAGGCTATAAAAATATAAATTAATACTTATGCCTAAAATAATTGAGTCACTTACGGTATAAATCTCAAAAGTAAAAAAATAAAAATCTCTAAAATACTATGTTGGTGATGATGATTTTTATGAGGAAGAATACAATTCGTGAAAATTGATGTACAGAGATTACAAGAGAGATCTGCATTGTTAGACCTAAATATAGCGAGGCTGAGTACCTAGGTATAGAGAGCCAGACTAAATATAGCGAGGCTGAGTACCTAGGTATAGAGAGCCAGACTAAATATAGCGAGGCTGAGTACCTAGGTATAGATAGCCAGACTAAATATAGCGAGGCTGAGTAACTAGGTATAGAGAGCCAGACTTCAAGTTAGTGAAAAACAAAGGAAGGTCATAGGTTAAGTCAAGAGTTACTGGAATGTTTTGAGGCACCATCAAATTCTTGATTTGGAGGAATTCTCCTTGACTTCGAAGAGTTTCCTCACAAAGAACACTTGCAGGCTGCCCGTCGCTGCGACAGCCAGGATCTGGATCAGTGACCACCTGGAAAAAGGAAATCAAGCCTAAAATAGTAAAGTTATTATATTAACAGCTGTAAGTAAACAGGAATTGGCTGTTTGTTCTAATGAAATAGATTAATTTCGTCAATGTTGTAGGTGCCGCCATCCACGACGCGTGACGTAGCTATTTGCATCTTTCTCTTTCATTGGGGCACTCTGCTGAAAGAAAAATATGCAAATAACTACGTCACGCATCATCGTGGATGGCGGTACCTATACATACGTGCTTTTATTTGGGCAGGTTTCTGAACGTTAAATTGTTGCTCGTTATCAATGCCCTAGGTATGGTCTGTGGAATGCAAAAAATTGCAGCGAGACATGAGAAACTTTCCTATCTTGTTATCATGGATTGGCATGAATGGATGTTGAGCTGACAGAAACAGAAATAGTTGGTTGTTTTGTTATCGAGTATGAATTTATTTTAAAGTGATATACAACCATGAAAATAGCTTAGGTATACTTAATTTCAAGGACTTGGCATATAAGGCAATTTCTTTCATTATTGTTTTTTTTTGCCACTGTGATATAATATTCAACATAAATTGTGCCATGTATCAGAATACCAAAATAGATATCAAATAATCCACAGGTCAAGGTCTCACAAACACCCATTTTAAATGGTATTAAAGAATGGCTTTATATTTTAAGGCTTATCTTTCTAAAACCTGCCTAAAAGACATTAAATAAAAACCTGTTTAACATAATACAAATTTCTTAGGTATGCTGGACTGATAGGAAATCCACTTGCTGCTAAATTATAACCCTCTTGTCTGTGGAGATTCTATTTCTCTTGTACAGGTGAGTACTTAAATCAATCAATAAATCATTCAGCCCACTGCTTTACGACATAGGTACTCTACTTTGATCCTGAGCCGTCCGCATGAGAACATAGCAGATGTGGGTTAGCTACCTCATGACATAGACATTGTTGTCCTGCAACAGATTGTAGTCTCGCGACTCTCTCGCTCGCGCATGGTATTGGAACTGGAGAATGTCATTGATGTTGCGCTCCACAAACTGAATGGAATTCTGAAACAAATAAAATATTTTTAGAATAGATAATGAATTGGGTTGCATGATACTCTATAAGACCAAGATAGACAGATAGATAGATGATGAGGTGGGACACCCGCTGAACACTGGCGGGTGATCGGTCCTCTATTGTGACTATTTCACCCAATTCCCAGTGTTTGAGTGCCGGTTACTTCCCTCCCCGAATCTACCCGTTCTTTTAATAAATTCTAGTATATCACTCAGTTTGAGGTTTGCTAGGTTATCTTCTCTAATGTTATCCATCCCCAGTGTTCGCCATCTTATGTTTGAGTACATGACACATTCTCCTAAAAAGTGCTGGCTGGTCTCCTCCAGACAACAATGAGGGCATGAAGGATTTGGTTCGAGTTTTAGCAATGATAAGTGTCTCTTTAGTTTACAGTGCCCTGTTACCACACCCACCAGAGTTGCTAGGTTATCTCTACTTAGATTAAGTAAATAGTTAGCCTTCTTTGGATCCTTCCTTGTAATGAACGTCTTTGACTGTCTGCAGTCTTTGTTGTTCTTCCACTTGCATTGCGCATGGCTATTATGTTGAAGATATTTTTGGTTACAGTTGCTGATATGGGCAATCTGGGTTCTGGCCCAATAAAGAGCTTATCTGCACCCTTTCTTGCTAGCTTGTCTGCTTTTTCATTACCTTGGATCCCTTTGTGACTGGGGACCCATGCTATAGTTACTCAATAATATTAATAATAAGACCAAAGAAACCTCTCCAGTCTGATAATCTCTTAGACCAAAATTCTTCTGAGGAACTGTCAGTAGGTAACACATTGAAATTATCATTATAGCTAGAGATGAATTGTTGCTGATCAAACTCACAGTAAAGTTCTTGATGTTCATGTCCAGTTCCTCAACCTCCTTAGCGTACTTCTCCCACATGTCGTATCTGATCACCGACAGGTACAGGTTGACCAGTTTCCCAGCAAACTTGGAGAACTGGTTGTCGATGCAGACAGCATAGTAGCCACCACTGGACGACTGGTCGGCGTACTCAGCACTCTGACGCCACTCGTAAGGATGCACGATCTTACCCGACGGGTGTCTGACGGCAAACCCACACATACCATCACCACCTTTCAAGACCTGCAAAATAGTGAAAGTTTTAGCCTATATTTCTGTATGAAAAAATATGTTTAATAGACATTATATGAACAGAAATAACAGAAGAATATAAAGAGGATATTTTTCGTAAGTATCGAAGAGTAATTCCAAGCTAATTACCTGATAACTTGCGTAGAACGTTGCGCCTGGTTGAACGTATTGGTAGTAACAGTCTTCCTTGCCCGCGTCGATATGGACTTTGTAGTCCATAGTGACCGCCGGCAGGTTCTCGTACCAGGGTGCCGCTGACGAGGTAAATACATCTCCGACGAGTGATAAAATCGTAAATATTAGTGTTATCACAGCAAACATATGCCACGTCTTTTGAGCCATTTTCGAATGACAAGGTGCGGGAAAGAGATAGCTGATGCAACTGTCAAACAAAACCGAAGTGAAAGTATTGTTACTACCCGTTCGCTATAAGTTTGCCGGTGCGTGGAATGCGGTTGCCCTCCCCCAACCGCCAACCGCACCCCTGAGTCGCCCTATCCGCACACCGTTAGCAACGTCATCGCTGACGCGTCGCAGTACTCGCAGTCGGGAGGCGTGATATTTTTATTGACGTGACAACGTCTTATAAATTGGTTTGCCGGGTGACACTTCAAGAAACTGCGTTACGCTCCGCTCACGTTATGCGCTCACAATGAGAGCGAGTGAGAGGCACGCGTCCCTTCCACTCGGGCATGGTTAGCCCGCCTAAGAGCGAGAGAGACAGACATAAAAAGTGAAAGGCACGCGTCCCTTTGTATAAATAAATGTTTTAAATTGTTACTATTATTTCATCCTTCTTCCTACTATACGAATGAATATTCACATTAAAATTATTTTACCACTCAAAGTCGTTGTCACGTAAAACTTTCGCCCGTATACCGACTTTACAGGCAACCAATTTTTTATTTATGTGTATTAATGTGTATTTATTGAAATAAAAAACAAAGATTTTGAAATAATGGTTTATTTATAGCAAAGTTTGTACAATACATTAGAAAAAAATCCATGACCCCTGATCCTAATTAGAATTTGGAATATACACTCGTAGGTAAGCCTAACTGGACTAAACTATTTTTATTGTTGTAGATTATTTAATATCGATCGAATGTGTTAAATGTTGCCTAATAAAATGTTTTGTAAATGTGTAATATTTCTGCTAACCCTACCTCTGAGTGACGTCACATCGTCACCGGCAAACTTATAGCGAACGGGTAGTACATTAAATTTTACAAAATATATTTTTAACCATTTTAGAAAATAATCTTACCCAGACCCACATGATTTATTAATTAAAGTATAGTTCTTATGTATGCCAACTTTAATTTAGAAGAAAAAAACCAGCTGTTTCACCCTCAGGTTTCACGTTTCACCGTACGAAAATATTAGAAAGAAAAAATTGTGATATTTTTTCTGAACGCTACATAACCTCAATTTCATTATTGTATATTGTTTACATTGAGTCGATTTTTTACATATTAGCTCAGTACACTTCTACTTTATCAATAAATAAATTTTTGTCTTTGAGCCAAGTAGAAAAATAATGAAGGCAAGATACCTATCATTTTTTTCATACATAGGCACTCACTTCAGGTTTGTTTCGTAGCCCAAGTTGTACAGGTTATGTTCCTTCCACTCTCTGCTCTGAAAACCACACACATCATTGTTTGCAGGGCTTCAGAGAAAATATGGTTGAAAGAAAAGCGTAATTACCCTGACCCTCTCAGTGTGCAAGGGTTGCTGGAACTAGCCCTACTGAAGCTGAGATCAGTGAACTATCCCACTGTTGTTCTTTCAAGCCGGTAAGCCTTTGGATCTACATATTAGAGAGAAAGGAGGATGACACTGTCGACTGAACTGGCCACCAAGCCAGTTAGGAAATAATACAAGTGTAGGTATTTGATTTGAATGATATTCTAGCGAGTGACTAGAGTCTAGATGTCATTGCCATTGTTCTGTATTTGTTTGTTGGTAAATCATGTCAGTGAAAATAAAATTATTTGTCCTGATGTAACAGTTTCTATTTCTGGGTAGATTTGCAGCAATTGGTAGCTCCCTGAACACGGGAACTCCAATACTACAGAACCGTCATCCCCCATAAACAAGTAATGTATAATTTTTCAAATCATCTCACAGACTGTAACCAATATGGGATTAATCTTTACAATATTTCACAGCACAGATAGTGGTGTGCATGCTCTCAACACTGCTGCACATTTTGATCTAGACAGATTTGGGTCCAACATATATGATCCAGACGAAATATCTTATCGACTCAACCGGTTCTTCTTCAATAGCAACAATAGCATTTATGTTAAAAAGTCTCTGAGAGTGCCAGACGATTTCCTTGCTAGGTTTCATGCAAAATCAAGGACTTATTTGTATAGGTAAGTTTCTCATAATTCATTATCTCTTTATTGCACACAATTAATTGGAAAGACAAAAAGTAAATAAAAACAGTGTACAAAGGCGAGCTTATCTCTAAAAAGAGATCATGCATGTAATTGCATTTTCTTAGCAATACTTTCATACATTTTAAGGAAACCTTTGTACTTTCTCACAGCATGCATAGCATAATCAAAATGATCTTATATTTCTAGGCTAGCAATCTTGAAAAAAGGTGTAATCTTACCAGAAAGGAACAGCTTGGGGTTGTACATTCCCATAGAAGAATGGAAAAGATGCATATTCCTTAGGTACGTAAATACAGTAAAACAAATCTTCATATTTTATTTGTTTTGTTGTGGGATCTATTTCTCATGATTACAATGGCTTTTTTTTTAGGCATAATGATCTTGACATGGTAAAGTTTAAAGCAGGTGCTGAATACTTTGTTGGACTGCATGATTTCTCAACTTTCAAGAAATTCGACAAGTTCAAGCAACACAAGCACAGTCGCCGTCTCATATACTCTGTTGATGTTCAGCCGGGGAAAAGATTAGTGACGAGCTATACTGACAAACATGTTGATGATGATGTGTTTGATTACTGGGAGGTGCTAGTACGCGGGAGAGGATTCGTCCATAACCAAGTAGGTCTTTATGTCTCAAGTCTTTTGTCCTAACACTAGATTTTTTAAAAATAGAACCCAAATCTTACTTGTATCTGGGCAAAGGCCTGTGCCCCTCTGTTGGGACATTAATGGGCTAAATTTACTATTTACTAGAACTGAACAAGTAGTTCAAGGGAAAGTTGTTCATATTGATGGATTCCCCTAACGGAACAAAATGACAAAAACATCACCATGTATTTTCATCCTTTACAGATCCGACGGATGGTAGGCACTCTAATCGCCGTAGCTCAAGGGAAACTGGCGCCAGAAGACATCAAGGTGATGCTCCAAGTGCCCTCCAAGCACTCTTGGCACAAATTCATACAGAATCTCCCACCAGAAGGGCTGTACTTGTGTGATGTGGAATACGACCCTAAGGACCTCATCTACACCCCTGTAGACAAAGAAATTGTTAAGGAAGAATAGAAAGAAGACTATAAAGAGAAAGATCTAACAAAGATACTACCTGAATTATTTTTCAGTGAGTGAATAACTAGTGACAATGAGTTTTCTACAACAACTGAAGAAGCAAAAACTCAAACTGAAAGAGACAGATACAGTGGTAACGTGCGCGGACGGACAGCGGTACCTCGAACGAAAGACGGATGATGGTAGTGCTAAAGTTGTGTACCCACCAAGCACATACGGGTTTGTCGTAGATACAAAACCGGATGATGTTCCTGTGGAGGTGGTACAACATTTGTATATAGGCTCACAAGACTGCGCCTCCCAGACTGTACTTAACAAATATGACATAAAACATGTGCTTAATTTAGGAATAAGAATAGATACCAAAGATGTGAACTATAAATTTGTTGAGTGCTTAGATTTGCCTGATACTGATATAAAGCCTGTTTTAGCAGAAAGCTTAGGATTCATTCATAATGCTGTTACTTTAAAAGAGAATATTCTAGTTCACTGCAATGCTGGCGTGTCGCGAACTTCGATGGTAGCTATCGGTTATTTAATGCAATACAGACGCATGGAGTTCATTGACGCTTACTATCTGGTTAAGAGTAAACGACCTGCTATACAACCAAACATTGGATTTAAGCAACAACTCTGTATGTATAAACCAGGGTCTCTCTTGGAGTAAAAATGGTACTACCTAAACATACCTATGGAAAAGCTAAGCTTGTTGAAAGATATAATGAAAACTCTACATATTTGTATAAACAGACTATATATTTTTATAAACAGTATTTTAAGTACAGGCGCCTACATTCAGTATCATTTTAAGAAGCTGCTAAATAATTCAATTCTAAGTTTTCAGCCATAGGGATAATGTTTTGTATTGATTAGTTTTAGAACCTGATTTTCATTTCAATAGCTGGAAGCAATATTGGATAATTTCAGTGACAGCAATTCCAGTCAATACAAAAACATCAAAATCCGTATCCCATTTGATATCATATCATTTCATAAAAGTTCAAGTGTAGCACCAAATTCATAACTTTTCTGTCATTTAAACTTACATTAAGTAATTGAACAAATAAACTTAACAATGTGTAAAAATGTATAAATATTGTCTTTTTCCTGTACAAGTCAATATTAGAATCTATTCAAAACATGTCATTAGATCAAGAATCTAAGTTACAAACTATACAAGTTACACTTACAATTACGACATAACATAGTAATCTCGAAGTTACAGAGAAATTGTAAATGAAATTAAAACCATGTAAATTTTATCTTCAGCAAAATAATTAGCTGATTAGTCATTTGCTAATGAAAGCCCAGACTGCCGCACGAGTACTAACATATGAAACATTTGCTTCTGGCATATAGCATACACTGGCTGACTGAACGATTGTAGAATAGATGCGTGCGGTAGTAGTAGGTAAGTAAGTTATATACTTATATGTGTCAAGCTAGGCTTCACCGAAATAAGCAAAATAAACTTTGCTATCTTATAACTAAAAACCTAATTGTAGCACTAAAAGTAAATGGACGCTATGAATTTCATAACTAACAAAGATAAGTAAATATGTAACAGTAGAAGCTTACACTAACTCAACATAATAAAGAATTTGGTTTACCAATGAACACGAATTATTTGGTGACAAGTATTTTATGTTTACGACAGTTAAGAACCTCATCAACGCACCTCTTAGAATATATCATAGAATAATTGAAGGGTCGGCAGACTAAAGAACATAAGTAAAAAAAAGTGAACTTTACGGAGAACGAAAAAACTGAATAAAAAACTATGTATATGTTGTTTGTATATTTTATGCATGTAATGTTTGTATAGTTTAGGCAAAATGATACTGTAATTATTACACATGCATAAAATATACAAACAACACACACATAGTTTTTAGGGTTCGGTACCCGAAGGGTGCCAAACGAGACCCTATTACCTACTGAGACTTTGCTGTCTGTCCGTCCGTCCTTCCGTCCGTCCGTCCGTCCGTCCGTCCGTCCGTCCGTCTGTCTGTCACCAGGCTGTATCTCATGAACCGTGGTAGCTAGACAGTTGAAATTTTCACAGATGATGTATTTCTGTTGCCGCTATAATAACAAATACTAAAAATCAAAAGAAACTTAATATTAAGGGGGGCTCCCATACAACAAACGTGATTTTTTGCTCGATATTGATAATGGTAGCAGGTAGACGCTTAAAATGTTCACAATATATTGAGTATATTATTTACTTAAAAAATAAATTATTAAATTAATATTTAGGGGGGCTCCCATACATTTTTTGTTTGCGGTTTTTTATAGATAATGGTACGGAACCCTTCATGCGCGAGTCAGACTCGCACTTGGCCGGTTATTATTCAGTTTTTTCCTTCTCCTGTAAAGTTCACTTTTTTGACTTATGTACTTTTAGTCTGCCGACTCTTCAATTAATGTAATAATAATTTGAATCATGTATATAATAAAAATTCATTGTCAGAGTAGATAATTTATTAGTTTACATTACTCAGGCGCTCAGTCAGCGGCAAGCGAGTAGATAAAACTTGGAATGTCAATCAATAGCTTGGCTACTTGATAAAATTTTGATCACTATATTGATTTTGAACTGTCATTGTTTTGTATTTGGTTATTTTTCTTTGAAAATACCAGAGAGCAATTTGTATTCATAAACATCCGGCTGAAATTATACTTATAAACTTAGGAAGAATTATTGGGTGGCGACAAAATCATTGTACTTCTATCTCTAAACTAAACATTCACATAACAGTATATAGGTAATATAATAAGGCACTTGAATTTATTAGTAATTAAATCAGTTGCGTTGCGATAACTATTTCATTATGTTATACCTAAGATATGACTAAAAATAAGGGAATGTGGAATTATAATAACAGATAAATTGTGAGCATTTGTTAGTATCAAACACGTATATAACTATTTTGGCCTTCGTTACTGGACGGGTTATATCATCAACATAGATGTATAAAGTAGAATTAAACATTTAATTTCATGAACAGCTGTGACAAGAGCAACCGAACTATATCCAGTCTCTTTAGACGAGCATTCTAACATTAATCAAAGTATTTTAAGAAATGCAAGATGTTTCCTAAGTCTTATAATGTCAGTCGATTAGGCTTTAATGAGTAGAATCTCAGAATATTTATAATCCTGTTCACTTGAACACTCGTTTCAGCTAAGCTATTTATTGTCAAAATTAGGATATTCTATCGAATCGTTGTAACAGTAAATAAGTGCTGCGCCGATATGAGATCTATCGATAAAATAAGAAGTCATTTCTTCAACCGTATGTAGCTCAGTAATAAATAACATACGGCCATAAAGCAGGCAAAATCTTGGCTGCTGCAAAATGGTTTGTAAATACGCGTATATTATGACAATGATGACCAGACCACAATCATATTCCTCACTTTTCTTAATTACTCTCACTCTAAATTACTTTCATGTCGTGGCTCAACAAATTTAAGACCAACAGAAAACTCCACATAGGTATTTAGTAGAGTTAAATCTAAGTGCTCTTTTAAATAAAGTCGCGCTTCTAACGCGAGCGCGTGCGCGCTGCAAACGTGAGTCTGGTAATCTGGAGTCTGGAAAACGCGTGACAGCCGCGCGTTCGCAGCGCTACAGACGCGCGAATCGCACGCATCGCGCGCGTATGTAGAGCTGCGAGCTAGGTACAATATTCCCCAACAAAGACGTCTGATGACCTTGAAACATTGGATGATTTTGATAAAACCAATGAGGTTAATCGAACGAAAACTGCTTCAAAAGTAATATAAAGCTTATTTATAATTAATTATTAACCGTTAAACTTTGATAAAGTTCCTTGGTTTTGTCAAAATCATGAAATACGTTTCAAGGTCAACGGACCTATTTATCGGGGAATACTGTAGCGTAAACGACAAACGCTAGCGACAGCTGCGCGAGACGCGCTGCAAACGCTATAATGTGAAGGGCTTCCGCTGCAGCGTCTGTCGCGCGACGGAAACCCTTCTTATCTGAAAGGGCTAAAGGTTTTTCAGCGTCAGTCCCCTAGCGGGCAGGCTGTTCGACTTGGTCGGCACGTCCCGCGCTTGCGAATGCGCGACGGCGATGCTCAGGCACTGCGCCCACTCCTCGGCGTTCTTACCGTCCTTGGGCTTGAGGATGAGCGTCTGGTCACCCGTGAAGATCTCGAAGGCCTTCGGAATGTTCCGGGCGCCGCGGGAAACTTTCACTGAGCGGATCTGGTTGATGTCTATGCTGTCGCCGCCGCTCTGGAATGAGGATACAACAACAGTTAATCAAATCTAATCATAATATTTATAAAGATTAATATGAGTTTGTCTTTGAGGGTGAGAAAGAGGGAAAGAGAAATTACACCCTCCACGTTGCAGTTGGACGCCAAGAAACTTGGCGTGACCTGTAACATTCCTGTCCGTGTCCTCCAGCGCCGGAACAGCCGCCAGCGACCCTTCTTCTCCTTGAGCTGGCCCCCATTCAACACACACAGTAACACAGTAAACAGTTAGTCGACTCACGGAGCCCTTGCAGCTGAGGTGTGCGCCGCTCAGTGTGAAGTAGCGCGTCCTCCAGCGCCGGAACAGCCGCCAGCGACCCTTCTCCTTGAGCTGGCCCCCATTCAACACACACAGTAACACAGTAAACAGTTAGTCGACTCACGGAGCCCTTGCAGCTGAGGTGTGCGCCGCTCAGTGTGAAGTAGCGCGTCCTCCAGCGCCGGAACAGCCGCCAGCGACCCTTCTTCTCCTTGAGCTGGCCCCCATTCAACACACACAGTAACACAGTAAACAGTTAGTCGACTCACGGAGCCCTTGCAGCTGAGGTGTGCGCCGCTCAGTGTGAAGTAGCGCGTCCTCCAGCGCCGGAACAGCCGCCAGCGACCCTTCTTCTCCTTGAGCTGGCCCCCATTCAACACACACAGTAACACAGTAAACAGTTAGTCGACTCACGGAGCCCTTGCAGCTGAGGTGTGCGCCGCTCAGTGTGAAGTAGCGCGTCCTCCAGCGCCGGAACAGCCGCCAGCGACCCTTCTTCTCCTTGAGCTGGCCCCCATTCAACACACACAGTAACACAGTAAACAGTTAGTCGACTCACGGAGCCCTTGCAGCTGAGGTGTGCGCCGCTCAGTGTGAAGTAGCGCGTCCTCCAGCGCCGGAACAGCCGCCAGCGACCCTTCTTCTCCTTGAGCTGGCCCCCATTCAACACACACAGTAACACAGTAAACAGTTAGTCGACTCACGGAGCCCTTGCAGCTGAGGTGTGCGCCGCTCAGTGTGAAGTAGCGCGTCCTCCAGCGCCGGAACAGCCGCCAGCGACCCTTCTTCTCCTTGAGCTGGCCCCCATTCAACACACACAGTAACACAGTAAACAGTTAGTCGACTCACGGAGCCCTTGCAGCTGAGGTGTGCGCCGCTCAGTGTGAAGTAGCGCGTCCTCCAGCGCCGGAACAGCCGCCAGCGACCCTTCTTCTCCTTGAGCTGGCCCCCATTCAACACACACAGTAACACAGTAAACAGTTAGTCGACTCACGGAGCCCTTGCAGCTGAGGTGTGCGCCGCTCAGTGTGAAGTAGCGCGTCCTCCAGCGCCGGAACAGCCGCCAGCGACCCTTCTTCTCCTTGAGCTGGCCCCCATTCAACACACACAGTAACACAGTAAACAGTTAGTCGACTCACGGAGCCCTTGCAGCTGAGGTGTGCGCCGCTCAGTGTGAAGTAGCGCGTCCTCCAGCGCCGGAACAGCCGCCAGCGACCCTTCTTCTCCTTGAGCTGGCCCCCATTCAACACACACAGTAACACAGTAAACAGTTAGTCGACTCACGGAGCCCTTGCAGCTGAGGTGTGCGCCGCTCAGTGTGAAGTAGCGCGTCCTCCAGCGCCGGAACAGCCGCCAGCGACCCTTCTTCTCCTTGAGCTGGCCCCCGATTCAACACACACAGTAACACAGTAAACAGTTAGTCGACTCACGGAGCCCTTGCAGCTGAGGTGTGCGCCGCTCAGTGTGAAGTAGCGCGTCCTCCAGCGCCGGAACAGCCGCCAGCGACCCTTCTTCTCCTTGAGCTGGCCCCCATTCAACACACACAGTAACACAGTAAACAGTTAGTCGACTCACGGAGCCCTTGCAGCTGAGGTGTGCGCCGCTCAGTGTGAAGTAGCGCGTCCTCCAGCGCCGGAACAGCCGCCAGCGACCCTTCTTCTCCTTGAGCTGGCCCCCATTCAACACACACAGTAACACAGTAAACAGTTAGTCGACTCACGGAGCCCTTGCAGCTGAGGTGTGCGCCGCTCAGTGTGAAGTAGCGCGTCCTCCAGCGCCGGAACAGCCGCCAGCGACCCTTCTTCTCCTTGAGCTGGCCCTCGATGACGGGCTGTCCGTCCGCGGCCAGGAAGCCGACCGCGCGC
>OY735257.1:1227025-1291404 GCA_963457715.1 Argyresthia albistria | reverse complement strand
GGAACTTGACACAAACTGGTAGAACAGCCTCCATCACACCTTTCTTACTGTAGTTCTGATTGTCGGAAGACTAAAATTAAAAATAAGTATATTTTAGCTGTAATCAGAATTAATAAAATATAAATATGTACACATTTATATTTATTATTCATGACCAATTTATGGCAGACCCATAGTTAGAATATACTGCTAGTACAGTATTATTTGCTAAGAAATAATTTCTGTAGCAAAAGAGAAAAAATATAGAGTCAAAGTTGTTACCAAAAATATGCAAGAGATGACATCAGAGGCAATTTTGGCATGTGGAGGATCGTCATTTTGGTTGTTGCCCGCCGGCCTCAGATTGTGGTGCAGGCAGGCCTCCAACAGTGCCACGAGAGCCCCGCAGTGCGTCTCCACCGTCCCCGTCTCCCGCACACATGACGTCACGCGCGTCACACATATCTCCACAACCGACTGGTCATTATCATTCTGGCAGTAGTCTGGCTGTGATGATATTTCTGTTATCTTCTTTATCTGGAATTCAGATGGAGTTCAGGTGGTGGTGTAGTTTGTTGAACTTTATATGCTTTACAATAAGTATAGTAAGAATTATGTAAACACACAAAAACTTGCACTGCGGACTGTGAAACAAACTTACAACTTCAGTGAGATCACTGTTGATCTCCGCATCGGGGACAGAGAAGAGGTCGCCCGCGCGCGACAGGTCCCGCTCGTTGAGGACCTGCTTGAACAGGTCGTGCATGGTGGCGAGCCCCGCGGACACCCAGCATTCCTCACCGCGCCACCCGCAACCACACACATCAACATTCACCGACGAGTGCAATGACTTCACTTGTACACATCAACAACAATACGCGCCGCATGACCACACTTTTGTGCCACAGGGTTGCAGTATATCACGGGGTTGATTTTCAGTTTATTCAAGTTTTATCTATTGGTTGTATTTCTAGGAAAATTATAAATAAATAGCCTGATTTGATTGAGTTGCCGATTACGGAAATGCTCGTGTTTCGAAATCAAGTTTCAAATTCAATCAAACTGATGTTAGTGACGTATGACGTGGTGGTAGGTCCGTCCTTGGTCCGTCGTGCGGTCCGGTGCGAAATATGACACAGTCTGTTGTCGTCACAGAGTAAGTAAATTTTGACCGATCTAGAACGCAGCCCATAGACTCTGCCGCACGCATCAGAAAGGAGGATGGTAGACACACACGGCAGACCAACAAATCTGCCGTGTGTGTCTACCATTTATATCTGCATTACACGTTGGGCCAACGCGCACGGCCAACGCGCTGGCCGAACGTGTAATAGGGCCTTTCTGCCTAGTTTGTGGGTTGGCCACGGGCGTTGGCCGGCAATCCATATCTTGTCGGTTTTTAGTGACCAATCAAAGGGAATTGATTGGTGACGGCGGCAAACGGTGTTCAAAAGTTCGCCCAACGCTTAACCTCAAAATTTGGATGAAATCGACCATTTGTTTTTCGTTTTAGCCGTGTTTCTCTCGATTAATGTATTTGAAGAAACGAGGAAATATGTAGGGTCATCTTTATCAAATAAAACTTTTATTTGGCACGCAAAACACAAAAATCATCATTTGGCACAGAGTAAGTGACGTCCATGTTGACGTCTGTGGCATCGTCTGATGGCCAACGCAGCCAGCAGTATGTTCTTCGGTTGTTATTATTTGGACTGGGAATTCATGTCTGGCTTACGACATCTAGTGATGAATTTGGAACTACTGAAGTTGTTTTTTTTTTAAATCCCCCTTTCTACACAATTTGGCGTTTTTCCATACACCCGCCGCGGCCCGGCGGCGGCACCGGCACCGGTGTAGTGAGTAAGAGAGGGATAGAAGTATGTATAGCTCTGTCCCTCACTTACTCATTATAGCGGTGCCGGTGCCGCCGGTGCCGGGCCGGCATATGGAAAAACGCCTATTAGTGAAGATTCACATCACATCACGATACTAAATAATCGGCCAAGTGCGAGTCGGACTCGCGCACGAAGGGTTCCATCCCATTATCTATAAACAAAACTTTTGTTGTATGGGATTGATTTTGATTTGATTTTCAAAAGTCTTTATTAACGATTTAAACATTACATTACACCACATATCGTAAATAAACAACTATCTATGGATTATATTAAATCACTTAATGCTTTATCGGGCTGTAGTCGCCTATGAAAGCTTAAATAACAATAAATACTAAAATCAACTAATAACACTATGGTGCATGGTACTAACAATACATCAGATAAATGAGGTTATTGACATGGCAATCCTAAGTGGTGGATATACATTCTAATCAGTGGTCCTAAATGGTGTACTAATCAGTGTTGTATGGGAGCCCCCCTTTAATATTAATTTAATTTTGACTTAATTATTTATTTTATAAGTAAATAATATACTCAATATATTGTAAACATTTTAAGCGTCTACCTGCTACCATTATCAATATCGAGCAAAAAAGAGCAAAAAATCACGTTTGTTGAACTTTGTTGTATGGGGGCCCCCCTTAATATTGAACTTTTGTTTTTTAGTATTTGTTGTTATAGCGGCAACAGAAATCATTTGAGAAAATTTCAACTGTCTAGCTACCACGGTTCATGAGATATAGCCTGGTGACAGACGGACGGACGGACAGCGAAGTCTCAGTAATAGGGTCCCGTTTGGCACTCTTCGGGTACGGAACCCTAAACAGTGTAACCGACCGAGGCGGGATCGGCCCTCAGAACAAGTAAGTTTACTTGTTCTGAGGATCGGCCCCATTAGGCTACGTTGTTCGAGGTTATTATTTATTTTATTACTGATGTTTCTGAACTGAACTGTCATGTCATGCTGCTGACGTCACCGCAGTGCTGACTGTCAAGTGTTGTTCCAATAGCGATAGTTTGCACTATCGATAGTTGACCTAGAAAAACAGTCGATAGCGCGCATAGTCTATCGAAATATCGACATGCTGTAATACTATATCGATAGTATTGATAGTGAAAATACAGTGATACTATTAAATTTTGTCGATACTATCAATTCTATTGAGACTATCGAAGTACGATACTATCGATGATCTTGATTTAGGAAGTACCTTTTACGCAAATAAAGTGTGCGATATTATGTATGAACTATTGATGTGTTTCGATACTATTGACAGTTTAGGTTTAGTAACTATCGACGTATTTTATTTACTAGTGAATGGAATTAAAACGACACGACCGACACCTGGATGGTACAGACAGGGACACAAAAATGCAGCCTATACGGTGAGGGTATACTATTGATATTACTTACCTTTTATGAGGAAGCAAAAGTATTGAAATTGTAACGTATTTGACCATTGATAAGAAGAAACTATGGTGATACCCTATCCAACATAGGATGATCTCTGACAGCTGTCAGTGTCAAAACACGCCTATGAAGTATCGTATTTTTTGACGGTAAAATGTATAGAGACAATTAAATAGTGACGTGCTACACTTATCGTAAGACAAGTTATCGATCTTGACTCGAGACATATAATAGAATATTGAAAGACATCGACAAAACAAGAAAAATTATGGATTAAGATTAGGAGCGTGACGTACGATTCGACCAATCTACCCAGGAACTGATTATAAATCTACAAGACTGCTCCAGCGAGTCCGAATCAGACTTTGATGATGGTGATTTGGGCTGTGAATCGATTTAACAAGAATAAAAACATGTTACAACATCCTTTTGCTTGATTTGCTTGAAACATTCAGAAACTTTAGTTAGAATATCGATAATTTGTATCCCATGCCTAGTAAAGTCACAGTGACAAGCTGTCAGAGATCATCCTATGTTGGATAGGGTATAGTAAGTATCGATACTATTAATTTTTAGCAAAATTGTATTTATTACTGATTTTTAGCAATCGATACTATTGTAGAATCGATAGTATTGTCTACTATCGATAGCTTCGATTGCACAAACGATACTGCCTGTGATTTGGGAGGCGACACGAACTATAGGTACTAAGCAAACTAATTAAAATGGAATGGAATCTGTGGCCACCGCATAAGAGATGTCGGGTTTGAAGTTGTCAGTTTAGTGGTTTTGACACCCTCAAATATAGCCCTCACTGTGTGACTTGTTGGCCACGATAGTGTAGTGATACTATCGATAGACTATCGATTTCATACATCAAAAAACACTAGTCCAGGCAGTCACTTCTGTTACGTGAACTTCTGTCATGCTTCTGTCAATCTGCTGTCATTTCATTTGCCTTGGGCCTTGCTTGCCTGCCATGTAGTGTTGCCGGATAATTGATTATCAATTAATCGATTAGTAGGTACCTTAATAATCTAACAAATCTATCTAGTATCTATACTATCGATATAATCGATTAAATCGATACTATCGATTCTTATAATTGTATCAATATAATCGATTATAATTGCTATATCTGATAATTAAATCGATTATATCGATAATATCAATGGTGAGAAGAAAAACAATAAAATCAATTAAATCGAGGTATCGGCACAGAAGAGATAATAGTACTCCGTACAGAACGGCCACTCCCTTCCCCGCGCTGATTCAGATACCGCCCACCCCTGGCGTCTAGGCACTGGTTGAAAGTTCAATAGACGCGGCTGAACGCCTGACGAGTGACCGCGCGTATACGGTGAATAATAACCGGCAATATAATATGGTGAAGTTTTGTGCATTATTTGGGTGTCTGTCGTCAACTAGAAACAGCAAAGACAGGAGATTCTTTCGGTTCCCGACTGATGAAAGAAGGTAAGCAACAGCAACTCTATTGTTGTTCTTTTAATAAATAAAAATTCTAATACCTTAACTCCCGGAATGTAACTTGGTCAGCGTTTGCTGTGTGTCTCGCTCTCTCACAAGGACAGACTTTGTGCGAGACAGAGACAGAGTTATATGTTTGTAGTACTTACTAGCTACTGACTACGATAATTGATAATGAGTCAGTGTCGTAATATTTTATTTTTAACCGACTTCAAAAAAGGAGAGGTTCTCTAAAGGTTCTCTTTCATATTTTATTTTCTAAGATACCTAGTACTAAACCTTTCGTAATACATAATTATCAATGAAGTACATTTATTATAGATTCATTTCGTGCTATTCGTTGTTGGTGCGATTCAACAACGCGAACGAAGCACTTCGAGTTGAAAAGTAGGTACCTAGTAGGTGGGTCAATCAACTATTTTACCCACACTTTGCTGTCCCCGGCCATTTATTATTAAAATACGCTAAATGGTTAAATTTACACATTTGACGAATATAACAATAGTATCTAAGCTAGCAGGCACTAGGTACGGGGAACTTGATTACGTTCTCGAAGATCTTCGTTTGTGTTTTTTTTTTGCTGGCATGGCGCGGTATGGTGTCCTTTGATAGTGCCGTTGAGCTGCTAGTCCTCGAAGAACTTTCAGAGGGAGTGCGTGCGTTGACAGAAAAGTGTGGGTTAAGTTGATTGACCCAGGTACGCACGCACTAACTTTGTCGCGGCGAACGGCGCGCCATTAGCTGGGTCCACATACAGCGAGCTTCGGCCGGGTCTCGCTCGAACCCTGTAGTGGTTTGGTTGTTTTGAATCTCTCAGAGACTAGGTACCTACTTAACATAAAATTCGAATATTGTACAATCCTAACGATGTTTTTACATAGGTAGGTACGAGTACCTACCTACAGTTCACGCCAAGTGTCTGTCTCTTACCTACTTCAGAATAAGTAAAAGTAGGTAACAACAACATAACATAGCTTCACGCCTTTTCCCATAAGAGGTGGCAAAGGCACTGTGCTCACTTAAAATAATTCAAAAGTGAGTTCGAAAATGGAATCTATGGCGACCGCATAAGAGCTGTCGGACTTAATATTGTCCAGTAATTTTAGTGAGTGTAACCTAGAGAATCGGTCACATTGTCAAGTTTTTTTAGTGTGTGTCTCCTAGAGAATAGGCTCCATTACCTACCTATTTTGTTATTTATTGATTGCAGATAGAATATATTTTAGTGTCAGTCTCTAAATAATCTAAATAATTGATAATTACTTACATCGCATTTAGTGTAAGCAATATTTATTTAGTTACCTACCTATCTTGTCATTGCTAAATAAATAATAACTACCTATTACAATATATATTTTCATTTCAATGAGAACCCGACTAGGTACCTGTTTAAACGGCAGCGCCCCTACAAAGTCACTTCATAATAATGCAAACGCTTGTGTTCGGGTCGCGCCGTCGTCTTTCGGTTCGCCCGACGCAAATCGCTGCATTTGCCGCGCTACCAGCCCTAGCAATATTTACGCACACATTTGCACGTGTACAAACATCATTTGGTCATGTAGTAGTAACAGGTGATTATTTTACGAGCGTTCTATGGAGTGTCCGAGGTGTGGTATCGGTTTAGATTATATTGTTACGTTACAGATTACACAACATATTTATAATCTAAACGATACCTCAATTAAATCGATTGTGTCGATAGTATCGATTTTATTGTTTTGCTTCTCACCATCGATATAATCGATTTAATTATCAGAATTAGCAATTATAATCGATAGTATCGATTCTCATAATAATTGTATGAGAATCGATAGTATCGATTTGTTAGATTAGTTCAGTTCAGTTCAAAATTTTTATTGACCATAAAATCATACATATTACTTAGTCAACGTCAATATAATATTAATAATAATAATAATAATAAAAATAATAACAATAATAATTATTTATATGCACTTAGGATAATCGATATACGATCGATTATCCATCAACACTACTACTGCCAAGTGGCCATGCAATGCAATGAATGAATGAGTAAAATCAATCATAGAATAGATCCGTATTTCCGTGTGTTTGCTGTGCTGTGCTGTGTGTGTAAAATAAAATAAACTTGAATTTCTGGAGAGCTATAAGAAAGATCAACGAAGCAAACTAACCATGCCTGTACCATGTAGGACAGGTTGTGGTAAGAATGCTGTGCTAAAGGTTGGTGAGATGAGGTTATGTTTATCTATTCTATTCTATTTTAGTTAATGGCACTTTGTTGCCTATCGACAAATTCTGCCAGTGTCAGGTGTAAGGCTTGACATGGGTCAGACAAGCCGAGAGGTTAATAGGTTTAGGGAAATATATCCTTGCGTATATTCTATGATAGCGAAGGCGAAAGATACTACAGTTTCACATTATTGACACGAATGAACTTCATCGTAATTTCAATGAGTTCCGGTTCACGGAGAAGGTAAGCCTACCATACTATGGACGGTGTCCACTCTTTGGGTAATTTTCATGTTTGTTTCAGCGTCCAAAAACAGGTGACGCACTATGTAAGGAATGTTTCTACCATGCCTTTGAGGCAGAGATCCACTACACAATAACAAAGGCAGAGCTCTTCAAAAGAGGCGATTCTGTTGCCATAGCAGCATCTGGCGGCAAGGATTCAACAGTCCTAGCCCACGTGATGAAGACGCTCAATGAAAGACATGAATATGGATTAAACCTCACGCTTCTATCCATTGATGAAGGCATTACAGGTTACAGAGATGATAGTCTTGAAACAGTAAAGCAAAACCGAGATGATTATCAGATGTCACTGAAAATCCTTTCATATAAAGATTTGTATGGTTGGACAATGGATGAGATAGTTGAACAGATTGGTAAGAAGAACAACTGCACTTTCTGTGGGGTATTTAGGCGACAGGCGCTGGACCGCGGAGCTGCCTTGTTGGGAGTCAAGTGCATTGCCACTGGGCACAATGCTGATGATATCGCTGAGACTGTACTCATGAATGTGTTGAGAGGCGATGTAGCCAGGTTGAAGAGATGTACAGCTATTGTCACTGTAAGTTCCCATCTTGAATTAGAAAGTTCATAAAGATATCGAACACAAATGAATGGTCCATTATTAAAATAAAAACATAAAATTATCCTTATTTCAGGGCAGTGAAGGCACAATACCTCGAGTGAAGCCTCTAAAATATGCATATGAGAAAGAGATAGTTATGTATGCACATTACAAGAAGCTTGTTTACTTTTCTACTGAGTGTGTGTTTGCTCCAAATGCATACCGCGGCCACGCCCGGGCATTGCTCAAGGATATGGAGAAGATACAACCCACTTGCATTATGGATATTATTTACTCAGGTAATAGTTACAGCCTTGCAATATTAAACATTTAAGTACAGACAGCATACATAAGCTCACACCTTTTTACCAAAAGAGGGATAGGCAGAGATTAAATACAGACAGCATACATAAGCTCACACCTTTTTACCAAAAGAGGGGTAGGCAGAGATTAAATACAGACAGCATACATAAGCTCACACCTTTTTACCAAAAGAGGGATAGGCAGAGATTAAATACAGACAGCATACATAAGCTCACACCTTTTTACCAAAAGAGGGGTAGGCAGAGATTAAATACAGACAGCATACATAAGCTCACACCTTTTTACCAAAAGAGGGGTAGGCAGAGATTAAATACAGACAGCATACATAAGCTCACACCTTTTTACCAAAAGAGGGATAGGCAGAGATTAAATACAGACAGCATACATAAGCTCACACCTTTTTACCAAAAGAGGGGTAGGCAGAGATTAAATACAGACAGCATACATAAGCTCACACCTTTTTACCAAAAGAGGGGTAGGCAGAGATTAAATACAGACAGCATACATAAGCTCACACCTTTTTACCAAAAGAGGGATAGGCAGAGATTAAATACAGACAGCATACATAAGCTCACACCTTTTTACCAAAAGAGGGGTAGGCAGAGATTAGAGGCCTCCACTTATTTATCTCTTGTAATTTGTAATCAGACACCTTTCATTCTTTCTAAACTAATAACATTCTTGTGTGTCTTGTCCTAGGTGAAACAATGTCAATAAAAGAAGAAATCTCATTGCCAGAGCAAGGTGTGTGCGTCCGCTGTAACTTTGTATCATCACAGAAAGTCTGCAAGGCCTGTGTACTACTAGAAGGACTGAATAAAGGCCTGCCTAGACTTGGAATCGGAAAGAGCTCCAAGGCAAAGAAAATGCTAGAAGAGTATAACGCGAGGCGAGAACAAAACAAGGAGAACCTCGAACGGGCAATAGGTGATCTGTCTGATGACAGTTCCACCAGGAGCAAGAATAAAAACTCATGTCTTTCCAGAAAGGGACATTGTAGAACCGGCTTATGTAAGAGCATAACAAATGGTGTCCAAGATACAGGCCGTCAGAAAGCTGATGGCTCAAGCGAAAATTGTAAAAACACTGATGATAAATGTTGCTCTGGCAGCTGTAAGAGTTCACAGCCTGCAGTGAACAGTGAAGTTCGTAACTCGAATATAAATAGGCTAGTAGCAGAATACGGTATAAATGAAACAGCTGTTAGTACAGGGAGTACACAAACTGATCTGATGTATGGTCAGGATAGTGAGAATGAGGAGGAGAATCCATACACAAAGCAAGAAGAGGAGGAATCATGTGCAGGAGCTTGTGGTCCAATGGGATCGCATATAGGATTTTGACATCACAACAAAATGTTATGATGTTAAGAGTAAGTAAGTGTAGGCAATATATAAATCAAAAATAATTTATGTAATATTTATTTATTTATCAAAATACAAGAATATTCCATCTAAATACTTACACAAGTTTAATTGTTATGTATCAAACACATTCTGAAATCCATACATGTAACTCATTATTTGTACAACAAATCACTAAACTTTTTAGTACTGAACACAGAAAAGTGTATATAAGCACAGATACTATAATATTATACTGATAATATAAGTTATAAATATAAACAAATACATGTGCCCATATAACATTATTGAGTGAGGTGAACGACATGCGTTAATGAAGCACCAAACTCCTTTTCTATATTTACGTGTATGTATCTACAATAGTCCCCTTTTTATGCGAGTAATATCTAAGAATGCATCCTAATTGTCCGTGAAACGCCTCTATATCTATAAGTCGGCGGCAACCGTGTCCTAAAGCCCTGCTGTAGGTATAAATCAAATTAGGAAATACATAATACGTAATATTATGATCACGATCTGCTCGCATGCATATACATACGCACGTACAGGCAAGAAGACGAGATCTGAGTATTGCAATTGTGTGCGTGCAGAGAGCTCGCCAATGGGCACCAATGACAAGAGTACACTACACAGACGAAAATTACATAGACACACAATTTGTCGAAGACTTACAGGGATGAAAGTATTCACACAAACGCAGGTCTCGCCTTGGACTGTACAAATGAAAGCCACAAACTTAATTGTCAGCATATGCTGAGGCGCAGGGCACGCAGCGCAGATTTTGAAAGGCAGGGCAGACGACGTCTTTTGTTAGACAGCATACGCCCAGAATAATTGACTAAAAACATTCTTCATACAGTCTTCCTGCGATCTTTTGGCTGTTGAGTGACGTTTACAGGGGGTGCCACTTCTGCAACAAACCTGTCATCAACTCCAACCTTTCATTCGGTCAATAGGCTTGTGGCCTGTGAAGTCAAAATAGATACTTTTTATGAACTGTCAAAACGGAACTTTTGTTACTGAGTTCTATGAAATAACAACAGAATGACGTCATGTAAAAGTGCCATCAAATGCTCTTTTATTTTGCACAAAATTGACTTTATAAAATATACCTGCTGGTAATATACAATTCTGAGAATGTCAAGCCATTTTGTACATAACTTAAGACTTGTTCCTAGATTTATTGGATTACTTTGGCCACAAGCCTATTAGCGATAGTTCCACCTGTCATCGCGCGCCAAAAAATAGTTGGAATGCTGTATGACGTCAGTGGTTCTATCCTCTTTGCTCTGGCGACTTTAGTTAAGTTCGTGGCTCTGTTTCTGGACGACCCATTAGGCGTAGGCGTACAACTGGCGCGAGCAAGTCTATCTACGTGATGAAGGCGGGCGCTTTGGACTCGATCTTCTCCCGGCAGATGGGGCAGGTCAGCTTGATGTTGTCCGAGCAGTCCTCGCATAGGCAGACGTGGCCGCATGGCAGCAGGATTATCTGCAACGTCAGGACAAGTATTACTATTGTTTAGAGGTATACTAGTCATTGGTGTCATGCGCCTATGATACACAGATTAAATACAGTCAAAGGAACTTGCTGCATGCGGCTGGCACAGGACCGTGAGGTATGATGCTACGAGAAGAGGAATTTTTGCCCAGCAGGGGGTCGATGTTGGCTGAGCATGAAATGATTTCCTCTTTATGTTTCTCCGTACAAACAGCACACAGCTGATCTTCAGTCAAGTTCTTGTCTCTGGCTTGCGCCCGTTCCTCCATCGTCCATACGCCCCAGATGTATCTTTAGTCCCGCCTTTATCCCACTTTTACCCGACCGCCTGATTGATAATGCTAGTAATACTGACAGAGATTCGCCCCTGTCACGTACCTCTTTAGGGTTCTCTGTGCAAACAACGCACAGCTGCGCTTCAGTGAGGTTCTTGTCCCTGGCCTGCGCCCGGCGCTCCCGCCGGCCCGCCGCCAGCTGCTTCTTGAGCCCGGCCTCCAGGTCTCGCCGGCGCCGCCGCCGCAGGTACTTGTAGGCGATGCGCCCGGACGCGGCCGCTGCCACCGCGCCGAACACTATTAGGAGGATTCTGGCAGAAAACAGAGGGGGGAAATGTTCAGCTAACGCCTCTATATGCCTTCTTACAGTTTGACGGACACTAAGGCCTGACTTATGACTGTAATAATAAACCTCTCTTAGCTCTGAGAGCTAACCTTCATTGTGACATTTCTGACCCAAGCTCTTGTGATACTTGGGATAATAATTAAATTAAATTAATATTTAGGGGGGGCTCCCATACATCATGTTTTTTATAGATAATAGTACGGAACCGTTCGTGCTCGAGTCGCACTTGGTCGGTTATTTATAACTAGTGGCTCTGTGAGCTGTAGACCTCGCGAGTATGTCGGTGGGAAAGCTGAACTGCTAACACACATAAAAAAAATAACCCAAATAATTTTCTTTCAATAACACATACAAACTTATGAATGTACCTGGTTACGTACAGCAGTATGAAAGTAGCCGCACCAATAACTTTGTAAACTACATTTCGCGATCTTTAATACAACCTATTGACTTTTTACTAAAATTATATAGTCTGTTTCACTCTCATGGTCTTTACGAATCCAACGACACCTCATTTGTTAATATCCATCGAGCCGTTTGGGTTGCAGCGATTTTTTTACATTTTAAAACCCCATATCTCCGCCATTTTGAAAAAAATCTAAAAACTGGCTCGAGTAAAAAAATCTATTTATTTTTCCAACCTGCTCACAAAATTTCACGAGAATCGGTTCATAAATGCGACCTGTAGAGGAGAACAACCGGACATACGAAAGCATTTTTGCCCAAACCTGAAACAGAGACGCTTCGCTCGCTTCGCTCGCTCGGTCAAATAGGGGGCGATTTGGAAGGAAAAAGCACTGAACTAAAAAGCCCTCTAAGCCCTCTAAACGTAATAAATCATGTTGATAGCAATGGGAGATTTTTTTTAAACTCAACTTCTGTGGTTCCAAATCCGTCACTTAGATGTCGTAGGCAAGATATGGGGGTTGGCTTTTATATCGTTCATCCCTAATTTTATCGCCTCAGAGTCATTTATTATTACGGCCATCATAGGTCATGCCGTCACTGCCTCGGACTCGGGAAATATTTCGCCAGTATGGCATTTAAGCGGTACTTTATTTGAGTAGCAGTATTTGCATTCGGTTGAATCCAAAGTGAAGCAGTTTGCAGTCTTCTGAATCCACTAAAATCGCTCGACATAAAAAGATAAGAAAACGGTTGGAAGTATTTTTATCCACTACAGCAGAAACCTGTCTCTAATAATTATATTCTTATCTGTAATTTAATCTAATCATACTATCCTATAAAAAACCTGATGAGATTTCTATTATTATTGTACTTCATCACTGCACTCCTTTATCAAATAACACATACCAAGCTACTCTGGCACTGTAGTTGGTCAAGAAATGAAACCCACAAGCAACATAATCTCGTAATCACGCTTTCTCCCATATAGGATGGAAGTTATAAGCCCTTTACACATTCACCCACGTTTTGCGCGACCACACATACGGCAGCCTTTCGATAATTATAAACACCAGTAAAATTCAAAACAATACCAACTCACATAGTCGTGACGAACATACCAGCCGGACGGATCGTATAATAAAGCCTAATTAAAACCAATATACTTCGACATTGCGACATTGATTGACGCAATCCATGCTGAGATCACTCAACCACAGGTTGAGCTGACGTATTGCGGGCTGCAGACTGATGACTAAATAATTATATTGGAAACTTGTTATTAACATAGTAACAGTAAACTTTGTTACAACTTTACAACTCAGTAAATTTTGTAGTTTATGCACATTCGCAACACTTCTTTCGCAAATGGAATTACCGATCTAAGTTCCATCGGTTTATCAGTGCGTAATTTATAACAATTACTTTTCAATTGTAATTTTTCCGTAGTGGCCATTTACAATGGGTAGCGGACAGACATTTGCATACAAACAGATACATTGCTTCTGGCCCCACAATCACAATGATACACTGAGTCCCTGTGTCGTGAGAAACAGAAACTGCGACTTCACAAACATGTTAACCAAGACCTGGGATTCAAACGCGGGACCTCTCCTTGGGAAGCACAGCCTCGGTCGCAACACCAGAGAGGTTTACGTGATGGTCGCGCCAATTTTCTTTGGTTGTGAGCGAGCTGTGATCTCATTTTCCCACTTTGGTAATTAGGTGTGGTGAATATGTACATTCAATAAGACATAAGGTTTTCCTATACGGGGTGGCAGAGGCATTTGCGTCCACATTTATGCAATTATTCAAAACTCGAAAGGCTAGCCGATCGCCGCAGCTAGGGAGATATGAAGCTTTCCTCGTGATTCCATCGCCGTTAGAACGTTATACTTTAAATGGATCAGTGCTCACACAAGAAATAGGTAGTTGTGCGGTCAAGACCGGGACCACGACCAGGCGTCTTATCGAGGTTAAAGCTCACTCACTCTCTCTGGGATAAATACTAGGTGCGCGTGTAATGTAAGTAAATCTCAAAATGTAAAATAAAAATTTCGCTACCCTTTGTCTACAAGCCCATTTACACTGTGCTGTAAGATACAATGTATCTGATCACTCACTCGACCTTCGCTCTCTCTCCTATCAGTTACCATATGACATTCTCACCTGAGGAAGTCCCTGGAGCTGGCGAGCCGCTTCAGCAGGCTGGACTTGGTGGCGGTGGTGAGGTACAGCGGGAGCCCGTCCTTGGGCGGCTGGATCTTCAGCGCGCCGTTCTTGTCTCGAGTCAGCTCGCCTGAAAAGTTGCAGATTGTCATTAGGGAATGTACCCATACTATGTGATAACTTGACCCGTTCAGGGGGGAGAGTACAAAATTCTGGTCTTGGCCTTGGCCCTAATACAGTGGTCACCGAGGTGTGAAGGGGGTCAAAAACAGAAAAAATTGGGTCACGTAGTACGTTCCTTTATCATCGCTGACGTCCATTGTCACCAGATTTCAACGTTGAAGAGTCCGTGGCCGAGCGGTATTCGCGCGGTAAATGATCGTGCGGGTTCAGCCATTTCTGGCTGAGACGGCTACAGGATGGGTGACCCGTTTCTATGCAGCATTCCTTTCGGACGCTTCAGTGTTTCGGTTGACACGTTAAGACGTAGATAGGAGGATAGATAGGTTATTGAAAACGGGCGTAAGTAGTAGCATGTTGAGCATGGCTCTGTTTTGCCGAGGGAAAGTGAGGGAGGAAGCTAGGCGCTATAAAAAGCTCTGTCCATGTGTACCATGCTCGTCAGGCTGGTGTTATAATTTCATAATTATCAACTCGTGATCCAGCAAATTGTATTTAGATTGTAGGAGCCATGTATATATTTTGTGTGTTGTTACCCACCTATGGCAGTGATGTAGGAGCCTCCCCGGAGCATCTCCTCCATGGTCTGCAGCCCGCGCTGCCGCACGCCGGAGAAGAAGCCCCACACATGGTCGATCACCCCGGGGGACATCGGCTCAAACTTGTCAGAGATCACATCCATGTCTGCAGACAGTCATTGGGATTTAATTTATGATGAATGAGGTCTAATAGACAAGTAACAAAATATTTGTATTTTCTGGATGAGTAATAGACGGCATCAAGGAGCTCTAATTCAAGCAAATTATGTATTTGATTCCCTCCTTGGGATTTATTATGTATTGGAATAAGGTCTAGTTTTGGTTGTTTTAATTATTATTGTTATGAGGGTATGTTTGATTAATAAAGTATTCAGTTTGTTACCGACTGGCATAACTGCAGTATCTTTTAATGGCGACGAGGATGGGATTCATTACCAAAGTAAGAAGGCTAAATAAAAGTTAAAAACTCTTGTTTACCAAGTAACTCAGCTGCCAAAGCATCGATAACCTCAATGCTGTATTTCCCATTGCTCAACACAAACGGTGTAGCATTGCACACTTCATGTATTGTCCTGGTCTGGTCCGACCAGAACCCAGCTGAAGTCCTTGCGATGACATGCTCCTTGATTGTCAATCTTTGGACTACACCAGTGATGTTGTCATGATAACTGCTGATTATCGGATTTCCAAGGGGCTTGACGAGGCCTCGGATGACGACATAAGGGATGATGTTGTTGGGGAATTTGTTGATCTCTTTATTCAGTGTTGAGTCTAGATCAAGGACTGGTGCTGTCTGCAAAATAATTGGTATTTTAATAAGTCTGAAAGAGATTAGATTAGTTGGAGACATTACTTTTGATCAATCAAAAACATGGAATCTAATACCTTTAAAAGTGTTGCAACAACAGCAACAAGTGTCACTATTATTTGCTTAATGTGTTTTTATATTATAATAATAATAAAGCAATTTCTGAAGACGAGAGTTTTTTCTACATTCTTAATTCTAGATTGTTTCTTGGTTTCATAATATGTCTCTTGTCTCAGTGTGTCTTTCGACAAAGGCCTCCTCCAACCTGTTTACAGTCTGCTGTTACTCTACACCACTGCGGGCCCAAGGTCTGTTTGAGGTCATCCTCCAACCTTCCCACTGGCCTCTGTTTCTCTTCCCATCTCTTGGGTACCAGACCTTTACCCGTTTACTCCATTTCTCTTTACTAAGTAAAGAGAAATGGTTTTTATATATTAGGCAGGCATACTAAACGGGAAGATTGGCGCTATAGAGAAGAAGCCTATGCCCAGCAGTGGGTCGATGTGGGCTGAGGATGATGAGGCATACTAAATGATTCTTTGTTTGCAAAAAGTAAATTGTTATGTAACATCACTGACATCATCCATTAATCAGACTCACATAAAATTTGTGAACTGAATAGCAATTGACTTTGCCTTTTGCCAGGGATTCCCAGTAATAAGTATAGACAAGTAAATAATAGGTTTGGTAAGTACATACCTACAACAACTGATATCCACAATTAATTTTGTGATGCAAAAAGAACTCGATCCAACGAGGGGGCAAGATTTGGTATTGAAATATCGTAAATCTATATGACTTACCTGCAAGGCATTCAAAATGTGTTTACATTTGCTAAGTTGTTTCACGCAAAAACCCAAAATAAGGGAGTCGATGCCAAGAATTACTGTTTCACCAATAACTTCGGTAAGAAACTCCATTTTCACTCTGTACCAGTTTACTCATACAGCGAAGGATTATGTTTTTGAATTTTTATGGTGGTTACTTCATATTTTTCTATCTAAATTACTCTATTTGGAGTAAAAAGCAAATTCTTTCACAAATCCCGAGAATCCCGATATCTCGAGCGCTTTTCAAAACTAAGATGTCAAGATTTTTTGACAGAAAGTGCTGCGTTTTGTTTCAATTAGCATTTGGGAAGGACTTTAGTTCCTGACCTACTGAAATTGACCTTGGGAGGTGGGGAGGGGGGAAGGGGGAGGTGGGAGGATGCACCCCCTACTACTCCCCCCGCGCGGAACTGCATAGTTTCTGAGATATGATTTTTTTAATTTTTGGAGGTTACATAATATAAGGACTTTAGTTCCTGACCTACTGACCTTGACCTTGAGGGGGAGAGGGGGGAAGGGGAAGGGGGTAGATACCTCCCCTACTTCTCCCCCCCCGCGGAAATGCCTAATTGCTGAGATATGATTTTTTAAAGTTTTGAGTTTTGAAGTTTTTTTGCATTGTTGGGCGGGGGATTTGGAGGGGATGAGGGGTTGGAGGGGGGGTTGCCAGAAGTAGGGGGTCGCCTCGCTCCGCTCCGCTTCGCTCCGGCTCCCGGTTCTGCTTATAAGTGTGTACCTAACAAACCTATCTTTAGTTTTCAAACAGGAAGTAACCTATAATTGATCCAATCGGATTCAAAATGGCCGCCCAACCAACAAAAACTCGGACAGACAACACCCCAAATGCACTCCGTTTCAGAAAAATTACAACTTTTAATTTATCAAAAGTGATATTTTACGTTTAAAATAGATTCATCTTTTCAAATATGCATACAACGAAACGTAACTAATGTATTTTGACCACAGACCATAGATTTTGACATATTTTTTGCGTTTTGTTACATAATTTTACAATATTTTCAGATTTTCAAAAAATCATATCTTAAAAACTACTAATTTCCGTTACCTGAAACTTTCAGGAAGATGATTAAATGACCCCAACTATACGCTAAAAAAGTTTTGACAGCCTAGTCAATAGGTCAGGAACTAAAGTTGAGCCAGCATTTGCCCTGCGTTCCGCGACATCGCCGTCAGCGCCATAATCGATTACATTACAGCGTCTAAGATGATGATAACGTTTTGTATTGGCAAAACCTCACCTCGGAGTCACATGACGGCTCGTGCATTGTCATTGCAACCAAAATGCTGACTTTCATATTTAGTCATTTAAATGGTTGCAAAATTCAAAGAATGGGACTGAATTTGTGTGCAACCACAGAGCCTTAGCCCGGGGGGCCTTGGGCAAAACTGACTCGGAACGGCTTAGTAGACGCTGTAATCGATTTTGGCGTGACTCGGAACATGGGGCGTGACGTGACATTCGTGACTTTCGTGACCGTGACCGTGAGTCGCGTAACGTAAGTCTTTTAATTTTCACACAGTTGCACGCCCACATTCGATTTCACAAGACTGAGTGACGAGAACTCAAAAGTTATTTATTTATTATTCTTCGCTATTATTATTATTTATTCGTGCATGCCAGCCTATGCAATTACTAAACGTAAACTGCTAGTTGGTTTGGTTGGTGAGTGAACCTGGTGGTCGGGTGGGTTGGAGTTGCTCTTTGGTTGGATGGAGCATAGGTTGAAGTTGGAGGAAGCCTGAAGGCCTGAAGCATAGATGCAGAAAGGAGGATGCAAACTCTATGGCCTGAAGGAAGTAAACAAATAATTGATTTCTAAGGTTGGCGGCAGAGGGCAACACCGGGCTCGGCGTTGCTCTCTGGTGGGGGAGAGGACGAGGGGACCATCCTGAGATCCTGAGGGAGGGACTCACTACCAGAACATTAGGGGACCTTCACAGATTGTATTAGGGATACTCAAAGATAATGTAATACTGGGATGGGATACTAGAGAGGAACAAGGGAGGAACCTAAGCCAAATGGTGATGGTGACGTGACGGTGCCAAGCCAGCGATAATAAGTTGCGGCGGCGGGGGCGGGGCTATAGAATAGAATGTATATGGCGGGGCGGCTACCTACTCACTCTACTCTTCTTTTAATTGCTCTGTACGCTTAGCATGGCACTTTTACTCTCTCTCGACGTCGAGAGAGCCTTACAAGCACTTGCCATGTCTATAATGTGGTCGTCCGTCTCCCTCTCCCGCGTCACGTCGAGTCGACATCTCGGGCTCGCTCGACAGAGAAAAAAACATTTAATTTTGTGCATAGACAAGGGCCTTTCTCGGGCGTGGCAGACTAGGGTACTGCCCTACTCACCCACTCTACTGAGTGACCGTCCATCTAATAAGGAGGGAAGCTATTTTACCAATACCTATTTATTGCATAGCCTTTGAATCCTGCCATGAAACGGGGACGCACTGTTGCACCTCAGACACCTACACATCTACCTTCCTACTATTTTTTTTATGGACAGGCGTGCGACCAAAACCAAACAGTAAAAAAATATAATCCATAATTTATTCTTATCATCCAAGAATTAGCAGTTTAATTCCTCCTCCTCCGCACTCTGGATATACGCCAGGCGTTGGGCTCCTCGTACTTGTTGTAGAGTGGCTCCAGTCGCTGGTTCTTCTTGAACTTGGACAGCTTGGTGGGGTCGGAGAACTTGAAGAAGGCCGGTGCGAACTCCACCAGCCACTTCGGGTCGATGGTGGTGACCTCGCGCATGTACTCCTTCGTGGTCTGCACTAGCTCGTGGTAGATCACCCTGGGGACAAACGAATAAATAATCATTAGTGGATTTGTATGTACTTTCGTTGAGCTCGGAGGATTGACGGTGACGGAAACCTTCATTACCTACTCCATAGCTGCGGCGACGAACTAGCACATGCGTGACAGGGGGCGCTGGATAAAGTGGGCACAGTTGGGCCTCTGCCACCCCATATCGGATATAGCGTGACGCTATGTTATGTACCGAAAGTTCTCACGGACGCCAGCAGCCCGATAATTTAAACAGATGGCAGTTCAAAGCCGGCCGTAAGTTCTGACGACGTGTCGCGTCAGTGTGTGACCGAGACCGAGACACCGAGTACTTGCGCACGCGTCGTCTGAAGTTGCGGACGCCTTCGAGCTGGCACCTTATCTCTCGCGGTCGGACGTTGACCAACAACAACAGTTGAACAACAACCTCTCTATTCAGCCTTTCGATGACGTAGGCTGGCATTCGCTCACCCCCTAGCTGGACAATAGAGCTTCGATTATACCTCCTCTGCGCATCAATCCGTACAGATCACGTAAAAAGAAACTGAGCGACAGGGATGGAATGTGTTTGCGATGTCTGAAGTTGTGCCCGAAAGTATTATATGACACACATGTCATCTCTTTCTTTTTACGTGACGGGCTCTGAACTCCATACATCATACAATATCAGTTTAAAAATTACGCCTCAGCGACTCCGCACAAAGACTTTACTCACCATTCGGGTTGTCGGTTGAACAGCGCGCTGGAGGGGTGTATGTAGACCACCTGGCTGTCGACGAGGGTTCTGTAGCCCTCCTGCGGGTCCTTCTTGGCCGCGTTCCGGAAGAACCCTGAACAGATCGTCTTCTGGACCCGAACCTGGTTCTTCCCCGCTGACACTACGTCCAGTTTGTGTCTGTGGAGGAGATAATAATATGATGATTTTATTTGGAACTATAGAAAAGTTTATAGTGCACAATTACTTTTCAATTGTTATCTGCCCATAGCGGTCATTCGCACTGTCGAGGGGTTCACTAGAGTGTATGGGCCATAAAGTTTTGTCTTGTTTGAAGGATCAAGGATTTTTTGGTCTAATGACGGCAATATAAAGCCGTCTTTCTTTCCTAGCCTTTTTACTACTGAGTGAAAGCTGTAAGGCTGCTTAGAAGACTGAAGTTTTAAGATTTACGACTGATTACGGTACATTCATTCAGTGCAAGTAAAATTAAAGAACCAAAAGAAAAGTTGTGAGGGAAGTGTCATCTTGTCAAAAATTACAATACCCGATGTAGGACAGTATGAAAATTGTAACGCTAAAGATTTGTGTATAATCAGTCACAGATACTATTATACTAATACAGATAGACCACCTAGAACAAAATATGACACCGGTGTAATCTGAGATGCTACGGAAGCTTCTTTAGTTCGAGGCCATTATCGCTTGGTGCAGCACCATCGAAAAATTAAAAATACCACGAGATGGCTCTAAGATATATCGGATTTATTCTAAGATTAGCACCACCTAGAAGTATGTTAACTGAAACCATGGCGTCTCCTCACGCCATCTCTTTTTTGCGAAGGGTTACTAATTCTAATTAGTATGGGATGAGCACCCTGTGGTATAATACACTCACCTGTCCATAATCCCCAACAATTGCTTCCTCACATCCTGCGCCCGCTTCAACGTCCGAATCTGCACGAAGTTCTCATAGCACCACGCGTTCGAAAACTTGTTATTCTTCCAACTGTTGTACACAGCCAGGAGCGTTAAATGATCGCCTTCAGGCTGGTTGAACTTGGCTTTCTTCTGGTCGGCGAGGGCTTGCTTGTCCTTAGGGCGGTAGAAGACGTTTTGGACGCTGAGCATGGAGACTATGGTGAGGATCTCGTCGGAACACTGGAGGGCGACTGACATGATGAGGATCTTGGAGAGGTTCGGCTCGAGAGGGAATTCGGCCATCTGAAATGAGAAAGGAATTTTATAACTGATTGTAGAGCTCGTCTAAGCTGAAATGACTCGCCCCACTCCTTGGTTTTGTATTTACTTGTCATACAAAACCAAGGAGTGGGGCGCGTCATTTCAGCTTAGACGAGCTCTAGTGTGGATTTTAGACAGAGTGGCAGAGGTTGAAGGGAAAATACAATTTGTGTAGGTAGAATGACAAAGTGCGTACATTATCCCAACGATATTTTAGCAGTTTAGTGACGTTTACTGGGGCAGGCGGGAGTTGCGTACGGAATCGCATGGCTATAGCTATAACGAGGGCGCTAAAAGCCGATGTTGGCTTGTCGACGGCGACGAGACGCGCCGCACTGGCTTCAACATATACATATATAGCGTCAGGCCTTTCCCATACGGGGTGGCAGAGGCACCACTGTGCCCACTTTCAGCCAGTGATTCAATACTCCATTTTGCGTGACAGGGGGCTAGCCCGCAGCTGTGGAGTTATGAAGGTTTCCTCACGATGTTTTCCATCACCGTTAGAGTGTCCGTATAATGTACATAAGATAAATGACTTATCTCATTGGTACATGGTCAGCACCGGGCTTCGAACCTGCACCTCCTGCGTGAGAGGCAAGCATAAAACCCACTAGTCTACGAAGCTCTGTTAGACGGCTACAACCAAACCGGAATTTTGCACCCTCGCTGTAGCCATTTCCATGTGATTTCGTACGCGACTCAGGCCCCAGGGAGGGGTGGCTGGCCCACCTTAGCAGCGAGTGCTCTGTGCTATACAGGATAACTTTTGTGTCGTGACTCTAACATAATTATTGTTTACTAGCTGACCCGGCAGACTTCGTACTGCCTCAATTTAATATGAACTTTATTGAATAGCAATAAAGTTCAAATTGACTCTAGAAAACGTTTGTATGGGAAATAGAAAAGGGCTGTTTTTAGGGTTTTCCCGGAAATCATTCGATTTTTTCTCGCCTTTTAAACCTTCCCTAGACCTCCACGAACATTTCAAGACTAAGATAAGATAAATCCGTTCAGCCGTTCTCGAGTTTTAGTGAGACTAACGAACAGCAATTCATTTTTATATATATAGATAACTCGGTCAAAGATTGCGGTTTCAGCTATTATGCTAGCATTGGAATAATCACAACTGTACGTTAGTAATTTAATAAATTAATTATCCTTATTAATTCTGAATGTTTGGTCACCTTACAATTAATATGTTAAAATCTTTTTCAAATAAACAATTTTTGATGAAGTCAAAAGACAGTTGCGCTTGTAGAGTGTGTAGGGTGACCAACTGATCCTGAACCAAAATAGGACATAAATTTTAAATATTTTGTACAAAAAAATAATAAAGATGTCTTAGTGTTGTAGTTTCGAGCTTTACTACTATGTGTCTAGCTCTATGGATATTAAGATGTCATATTCTCTGCGTCTCTGTTATCCTAACACTTAGCGAGCTCTCATCTACAGCATAACATTCCTAACCATTAGGCATATCTAAGATTACTTTGTTGCTACAACCGCAGTCACCCTGTATAGCCTGCATAGACAGTGAGCGTACCCGGCGGCCGAGCCTGGTGAGCAGCCCCTCGGAGTCCAGCGCGGACAGCGAGTGAAGCTGCTCCAGCGCCATGATCAGCGACTCGACGGGCGGCGCGTCCATGAAGTCGAAGTGGAGCAGGTCGTTGATGCCCATCGTCTTCAGCTGCAACACCTGTGGAGACACGCAAGGATCAGTAACATAATATTAATAAATGTAGCCCATGTGAGGCAAAGGCCTTTACCCGGATTCGAGTGAGGTTCAGCCAGAGATTGTCAAGTATCACAGTGGCAAATATTCTTACTATATTGTATGGGGCGACTGCTTTTCCTGGTCCCACGGGCCAAAAGGAGTGGTTTCCAAGGCGGGGAAAAGGGGTTGCTAAACGTATTCATATGCCCATGAAACGGACCTTGGTGGCGAGCTTGGTCCACTGTATCTCGGGCTCGGGCGTGGGCAGTCGGACATCTCATCTCGGTATGCGCCGCGTCAGCGTTACAAATACCGCGTGTTGGAATAGGCAAGGAATTAGTTCATTCGTTCATTCACTCTCTTTCAATCAGTGCCCCTATTTTTAACCCCTGCCCGACGAAGAAGGGGTGTTATGAGTTTGACGTGTGAGTCACTCTGTGTGTCTTGTCTGTCTGCCTCTCAGCACGTGGAGCGTAAACGGGTGAACCGATTTGAATGTTGTTTTTTTTATTCGAAAGTAGATTTCTTGGAGCTGGTTGTTACGGTACCATTGAGCTGGTCTGATGATGGAGTTCGAAGGTGGGAGCGGAAACCCTATGATGCTTACTAGTAAACCCGTCGAATTTGGGCTCATTAGGTTTGTTGTGACGAGCGCTTTTAGAATATGGTATACCATCGAGCTGATGATAGAGTGCGAAGATCGAAGGTGGGAGCTGGAACCCTGAGATGCTTACTAGTAAACCCATCGAGTTTAGGTTCCTCATCATTATATTCGTTGTGATGAGACCTTTTAATTTCACCTGATGATGAGACTGGTTTTATGCGGGGGTTTTTTTAATGCTAAAGTTATAAAAGGCTATATTTACCGTGGTGGCGAGGTTGGTCCGCTGTATCTCCGGCACGGGCGTGGGCAGCATCTCGTCCCGGTAGGCGCGCTCCGTGTACAGCCGGTACGTCTTGCCGGGCCCCGTGCGTCCGGCGCGGCCCGCGCGCTGCTTCGCTGCAGCCTGCGGGTGGCACACAGTTTATTATTTTATTATTTAACAAATGGAGATAACCGTCTTAATTAAGTACATTTACATCACATAAACCACGGAGGTTTGTGCGTGATGCTGGCATTCGTGCGAGCAGGGTACAGTAATTGTTAAATATGCGTGGGTACATGGACATTTCGTAAAGTATCGTACAACAAGTTGTTGGTTTGAATTGCAAACGAAGAATGAAGTAAACAGGCGGTTAGGAAGCCCTGCACAAACTTGTATGAACGAATGTTTACTCGTTACATTTACATACAGGCACGTGTCGTGGGAACCAGAAACAGTGACATCACATAAACATGTGAAAATCCAAAGAGGGTTTTTTTTTCTTCCTCCCCAGCCGGGATTCTAACCCAGTACCTCTCGCTTGGGAAGAACAGCCTCGGCTGTGACGCTCCGAAGATTTGTCACCACAATTCTCAAACATAAACGTAGCGTCAAGCCTTTTCCCATACGGATTGGCAAAGGCACAATTGTTCTCACTTTTAGCCAGTTATTCAAGACCTGATTTTAGGCGAGACTAACCCAGCAGCGCCGCAACTCCGGAGGTACGAAGGTTAATTCACGATGTTTATCTTATGATGTGTTCCATCACCGTTAGAACGTCTCATTTGTCTCGTCACAAGTCATCGTCATTAATGACAAATGTTTATACACAGCGGAAATAAGAAAACTCACCTGCGAGATCGGCGTCACAACCAGCGAGTCCATACCAGTCTTCGAGTTATACACCTTCTGCTTCACGAAGCCGGGATCCACCACGTAGTATATCCCGTCTATCGTCAGCGACGTCTCCGCGATGTTCGTCGCTATAACCACCTTCCTGCTCCCGGGCGGCGCCGGATCAAAAATACGCGTCTGCATCTCTGAAGGGAGGGCACTGTACACGGGTAGGATTATCAAATCTGGAACATCTGGCCCTAAAGACTTCATCCGTTCGTACAGAATCTCACAGGCCGTGTCGATTTCTTCTTGTCCAGTCAAAAACAACAACACATCGCCCGGAGGTTCACGCAGGTGTATCTGCATCACTGTTATCAACGACGCGTCCAAATAATCCGTCTCCGGTTCCTTAGTGTACAATACTTCGACGGGGAACGTCCTTCCTGGTATCGTAAAGATTGGTGCTTCGAAGAAGTACTGCGAGAATTTGACAGCGTCGAGTGTTGCTGAGGTGACGATGAGCTTGAGTTCTGGGCGTTTTTGGACGGCTTGCTTGAGCAGGCCGAATAGGACGTCGGTGTGGATGGTGCGCTCGTGGGCCTCGTCTAACATGATGACGGAGTACGAGCGCAGGTCCAGATCCATTAGACATTCGCGGAGCAACATGCCGTCTGTCATGTACCTGCGAGGAAACGTTCAATTAGTTTTAACTGTCTATTGCGATATGGAGTGCTAGGAAAGGAATAAGCCGCGCCAAGTTTCTTGTCATCTGAGTGCCGCGTGGAGGGTGTGATAGATAAATGGACAAGAGAGATAGATACATGGGCAAGAGAGGGGTGAGAAGCTCACCCCCTACTAGGGAGATACTGGGACATGCAAGAGACGCGACATGGACAAGACACGAGAATGAGACAGGAAAAATATAACAGAACGAGAAAGTATGCATGCATGGCTTGGTTTTTAGGGTTCCGATCCTAAAAAGGAACCCTTATAGGAATACTTTGTTGTCCGTCCGTCCGTCCGTCTGTGTGTCAAGACCAATTTATATTAAGAACACGTGGACGTATCAAGCTGAAAGTCTTTCTACAAAAATATTTAATTTGGTTAACATGGATGACATCATACTTTAGTTTCTTATGTGGAAACCTAATTACAAGTGTTAAGCTTTTCAAGTGTGATCGGAACACTTGGTGCGCGAGTCCTACTCGCACATGACCGGTTTTTCTCGTTCTGCTCCTTGTCCTCTGTCTCTGTTTCACTTCTTGTCCGTGTCGTGTCTGTCTATATCGCATGTTAAACTCACTTGATGATAGTCTCCGGGCTGGTACAATCCTCGAACCGGATGGTGTACCCCACCTCCTGCCCGAGCCGGCACCCGAACTCCTCGGCCACTCTCTTGGCGACCGACATGGCGGCCACGCGGCGCGGCTGCGTGCAACCCACGGTCCCTCGGGCCGCCAGCCCGCACTCGGCGACGTACTGGGTGATCTGAGTGGTCTTGCCGGACCCAGTCTCGCCGATCACGATGAGGATCTGGTTGTCTGCTATGGCCTGCGAAAGGGATCTGTTATTACTATTTTGAGCCTATGGTGTCCCACGGGCAAAGGGGAAGCGCCTGCACCTGGCCCACATGAGCGGGGCCTTTGTGCATATCCCAAAGACCTAGCTCATACCCCTGTGTTGGAACAAGAGAGCAACTGAATGGGTTCCAAAAATGCTAAAAGAAAGCGTGGCTGATCCAGGCAGACCAGTGGCATGGACCTTCTTAGATGTTTCTGATGTAGTAGTAGTAACAGTTTCCGTGTTTTGTCCTTCGGCGTTGTGTTGAGTACACGACGACACAACTTATCGTGTGAACCTACAAAGTCTAATCTAAATTATCTGCATCACAGTGAAAAAATTCGCAGCTTACCTTCATCAGCTCCTCCCTCAGCTTGTAGATAGGCAGTGACTGCCTCTGCTCCAGCAGCGACAGATTCGTCTTCTTGCCAAACGAGGACTTCTTCCCGCCAATCACGTGTTTCTTCCACTCGGGAAGGTCCTGCGGCGTAATCCCCGTCCCCCGCATGTTCGCCGCTAGCGCCCTCCCATCGTCCTCCGGTAAGGGATCGATCCAGTTTTTGTTCAGCCCGGTTGGCATGCTTTCCATTTCTTGTTCGCGTTGGATCATTTTGTGTTCCCTGCGTTCTTTAGCTAGGGCTGACTGCATCATGGCGGCTTGGGCGAGGGAGCCGTCGGGGTTCTTGACAATTCTGACAGGGGACAGGTCGTGTAGGGCGCGCCCGTGGCCCTGTAGGAAGGGTGGTTCGTCTTCTACCAGTTCTATCTCGATGTCCGCTTCGCCGTCCTCGTCTTTGGGCAGTAGACCGGTCTCGTCGTCGAAGTCTGGCAACTCACTCTTGTCGATCACTCCGGATGAAATCATCTGTAAGGTGATTGAAATTCATATTATGTATGTTTACAACTGCAGTAAAACTATAATTGCGAAGATCATAGACACTTTCGTTCATGATGACTATCCAGCCAAACGTCCATTACGAAAAATGGAAATACTGTACTTGTTTGCTACTCTCTCCAAAACCTTGCATTTTGCCCCAGCGGCAACGTGGTGGATAACTACCCAAAACTAGCTAATCTTAGCTTGAACTCACGCAGTAAATGCCCCTTGGCGGGGAGTGGTGCCACTAATGAAGAGTACCACTAATGAAGAGCCACATCTATAGAGTACATTATTGCTGCACACCACCTATCTACCGCCTACCTCATCCTTGCCTGGTTTGCTGCACACCACCTATCTACCGCCTACCTCATCCTTGCCTGGTTTGCTAGAAGAGATCTCTTACTAGAGATAAGCTCGCCTTTGAACACCTACTATGTATTTTAGTCCTGTGTATTATTACGGGGTAGTTTCTTGCCCTTCTTTGCTCCATCCCTAAGCCCACAACTTCCGAACGGGCGGTAGTATACAAAAATATTAATATTATATTGACATTAACTAAGCAATCTGTATGATTTTATGGTCAATAAAAATGTTTTGACTTTGACCTATTACTTATTCTGTGCTTTGACTTTGATTTTTTCTGTGCAATAAATAAATGATGAATTTAGCCACCCACCTGCTTGATCTCCCAGCGCTCGGGGCTGCTGATCCTCGTGACGCGCTTCCGGCTGGAGTGCTCGTCGGGCTCCACGCCCGCCAGCCCCGCCAGCACCGCCGCCGCCGCCGCCGGCGCCGGCCGGTCCGGGTTGCGGCCCTCGCGCTCCGCCTGACACAAACAAACAAACAAGACAAGCTTGTTATACTTGAAAAAGAAATGAGCCGGAACTCTACACTGGGCCAAGGGAGAAATAGATTCATGAGGTAGATAATAAGATATGTTTCATTCTTTTGTCACTCAACAGGGTATCAGTACCCTTGAATAGAGTGTTGAATATATTCTGCGACCGCGACAGGAGACCGAGACTTGGTCTTGGTTTCGTGTTGCGGTCGCGGCGCGACACGCAGCCTTACAACTACACAGGCTGTAGTATACCCCTGGTTTGTGACACAAAACTTATTAATTTAGATATTTGGTGTGAGCTGTTTAGTCTGCAAAGTCAGTATTTACCTCCAAATGGGCGTGAGATGTCGGATTGAGATCCTTTCCTGTTTCCTGACAGACATCCTTCATTGTCAATGAGACCTTCTGGCCAGTGATGGACAATACTTTTACCTGAAATAAAAAAGTAGAAATTATTTGAAGACTCACGGGTTCATGTAGATTAGCGCTAGAGGTCTATGTATATCTAGCAGTTGACTTGGGCTGAGCATAAAGAGGAAGAGTTACTCTAGGAACATTATTTCCTCTTGCAAAATATCTGTGCCTGTATTCTCAAGGTTTAAATCACACTTACCTTGACCTTATCCCCTCTGTTGACCACATCAGTAACATTGGTGACTCTTCCCTCAGCCCTCAGTTGGGAGATGTGCACTAGACCTTCCCACCTCTTCTTCAAACCCTCTATTTGGACGAAACACCCAAAAGGTACGATGTTTGCTACCCGGCCGCTGAATATCTGTGGAAGAAAACTATTTAGAACCACAGATTCACAGATTTCATTACATTGTGAAATATAATATTTTTTTCATAATGAAATGCAACTCTTTCATAATGAAATGCAATTCTTTCATAAGATGACTTTGATGTGATGAATTGATGATAATGACACAAGATGACTAAATCTGAATTAGTCTGTAGAAAGTTGTAACATTTTTGACAAACTGAAAGTGTATTAACTAATAGAGCTATAGACTGCCAAAAAAGTCACAAACAATATGAAGTCAAATAATATGAATAGCAAACCTTTCCAGGCTCAGGGTCATCAGCCATCTCCACCTCAGGGCTCCTCTTTTGCCCCAGGCCCGGCTTCTTCCCATAGAACCGGTCAGTTTCTCCCCGATCTCGAGATTTAGACCTCCTTCCTCTATCCTTAGATCTGGAACGGTCTCTACGCCTCTCTTTAGATCTAGATCTGTGCCTTTCTTTGGACCTAGATCTATCTCTTTGCCTCCCATGAGACCTAGATCTATCTCTTTGCCTCCCATGAGACCTAGATCTATCCCTCCTTCCTCGAGACCTAGATCTGTGGCGATGTCGGCTCCTAGATCTTTTCCTATCTCTGCTTCTCTGCCTAGTTCTGTCCCTACTTCTGCTCCGTTTCTCCCTACTTCTGCTACGACTTCTTCTGTGTTTTCTGTCTCTAGAACTATCTCTCTGTCTAGTTTTGCTGTCTTTATGATCCCTATTTTTAAGGTCAATACTGCTACTTCTGTCTCTCTTCTTAGGTTCTTCTTTCTTATCTTCTGTTTCTTCTTTTCTAAGACCAGAGCCAGAAGGAGCCAAAGCCTCCAGTTCTGCCATGGCCTGGTTAACCACGAAGTCATTTACTTTAGGTTTGGATTCTTGCTTCAGAAGATCTGCTGTTGTGATTCGTTTCTCTTTTGTTTTCTCCTTTTCATCATCACTTTCGTCATCTGAGGAATATTTTTTTGGCTTCTCATTTGGTATGGCTAAGCCGGGGAACTTAGTTGCAAGTGGGTTAGAATTATTTCTGTCAGCACCATTGTCCGTGCCCGAGGATGCGACGGGCTTCATGTGCTGGATGATTCGAAGCAGATTTGTCGTAAAAGAGTCAGAAAACTCAGCGCCATTCTCGACAAGTGCCTTTTTGAAATTTACAAACGTTGGATTTTTGTCAGCTAAGTCTATGATGAATTCAGCTGAAATGAAACAAATTGATTGAATTAAATTAAGGGGATAGGAAGAAAGTAGTATAATTTAAAAATAAATCCAGAAAACCATGAAAAACGTAACTATCGTGGTACATACCTAAATCCTTGTCGTTTAGCCCCAAATGATTATCAAGTTCAGTGCAAACCTTAGACACTAAGGAGAGGTGTTCTAATTTGGCTACTTCGTCCATAGTAGTTGATTTTACTTATTTGTAGTCGAAGAAAATAACAAAACCATGCATGTTTGGAAATAAATAAACTCGACAAGTCGAGTCGACAACGACAATCCAAATTAATCCAAACCTTTATTTTGACAGTACATTTTTTTTTATTATTCATTTAAACTTTTAGCACGAGTTCTTGCTACGACTACGAGTCACGCGCACGCGTAAGGTAATACCAGCAGCTGTTCAACGGTCTTTTTGCGTGCGGTGCGGACGTGCGGATGACTGAATAAACAAAAGACCCTGGCTTTGGCCCAAACAGAAATTGATGAATGAAGAATCACCATGAACAGGCTGTACGGCTTTGATTGCCCTTGCCTATCCAAAAGGATAAAGATTTAAAAAAAAGTTCGAAGGCAAAGGCATTTTGCATTTTAAATGCCTTTGCGAAAAAAGCGCGGGAAACGTCCGGTTCGGGCGGGTGTTTTTTACGAGCTGAAAAATTGAAAATTATCTAAATATTGGTTTTAGGATCAGTTTGTTTGTCTTTATTCTTCAAATAGCTTAGTATTCTTATTTTATTAATTGTACATATATTTTTGCTGACATTTGGTAAGTTTTTTCACTTACTTGGTAGTCGATGGATGAGCCAGACCCGGGGGGAGGAAACTCCCCCCCGGCTGTTGGTTGTAATGTGACGATTTCTCATTCGGATTCTACGGCGATGGACACAGATGGGTCCATCCAACACTCACGGAGAAAGAGAAAAAATACGAGTATAAAGAATAAGATCTGTAAGCATTGCAATAAAAAGCGTAGACAAAATGCTCACGAGGGTAAGGTCTCTTGTTCTTGTGAGTCTGACTCTGACAAACAGGTTATAAGCGAACAAGCTACTAAAGAAAGAAAGATATCAAAGTCCGACACACAGGTTCAATCTCCTGCTATTGTGGACAAAGTCTCAATCTCAACGACTGTAAATTCGGTAGTACCTAACTCAGCCCCGCTAGTTGGCCGGTCCCTGTATGAATCGACTGATGCATCGCCCTATCTAATTCACGTACAAGGAATGGATCCATCATCTACACTACATCCAGTGTCTTTTGGTAGATTCTTAAAAAAACATGGCTGTAAGAATATAATCCAAGGTAGCGTTAAAAGACTAGGCAGAAACAAAATAGAATTAGCTTTCTCTAACTATAATGACGCCAATGCTTTTTTTAGTGATAATGAGTTGACAAAACAAAACTTAAAAGCGTTTCTACCGACGTTCAATGTGACCAGGATGGGTGTGGTGCGTAATGTGTCCCCTGAATGGTCAGAGGAAGAAGTAATGGATAACATTTCAGTTCCTATTGGCTGTGGAAAAGTAATTAAAGCAAGACGCTTTAATTATAAAGTACATGGCCCGGTGCCTGAATGGAAGCCCAGTCAAACGGTTGTACTCACCTTTGATGGACAAATACTGCCTAAAAGAGTGTTTATGTGCTATAATGCCCTCCCTGTCGAACTCTATACATATCCAACAATTCAGTGTTACAATTGCTGCCGTTTCGGCCATACAAAGGCAAAGTGCCGCTCAAAACCACGATGTTACAAATGTGGCCAGGATCATACTGGTGACAGTTGTGACGTAGAGGTTGACAGTGCGCATTGCCTATCTTGTAAAGGCCATCACTTCGCCACAAGTAAAGCATGCCCAGAGTTCGAGAGACAAAACAAAATCAAAACATATATGGCACATAACTGTGTTTCTTATTCTGAAGCAAGTCGCTTACACCCCAATGTTTCGAAATCCTTCGCAGAAATAGTATCTTCATCTCCTCCTTCATCTCCAAATCATTCTCGCCCACTGCTGGCTGCTCACTCGAAATCGAACTCAGAATCTCACAAAAAGACTGTCTTCCTGAAGCCTCGCTCAATTCCCAAACTTTCTAAGGGCTATGATCGTGAGGCCCACATGTCCTTCACGGTTGAGCCATCCTCCTCACAGTCAAATGGGTGTGCTTTACAAGCAGCTCCTTCACCGTTTTCTAATGAAAACATCGTAGAACTCATCACTGCACTGATTAAAGCTTTAACTGCTTCTTCTTCTTCCTTCCCTTCTTCTCAACCGTACGACGTTGCCTCTTTATTAAACATCATCTCAAACACCTTCAAAAATGGCCAACCAAGCCATCCTGCAATGGAATTGCAGAAGTCTTGTACCTAAAAAACCCGATTTAATTTATATGCTAAATAAATATAAACCATTTTCTGTCGCTCTCTCTGAGACTTGGATGGATTCAGGCGCCCTCTTCAGGGTGTCTGGATATTCTTGTGTCAGAGAGGACAGAGATGATGGGTATGGCGGTGTTGCCATACTCATCAATTCATCTATCCCTTTTACTCCTTTTCCTCTTCCATCGCACTGCGATGAAATATCTATAATTGCCGTCATTGTAAATAACATTTGTATAGTATCTGTATATTTTTCTCGCCCATCTGTAAATATATTAAACGAAATTAGTAATATATTTTCTATTTTACCAAAACCCTTTCTAGTTTTGGGTGATTTTAACTCTCATCATCAATCGTTTGGATGCGGAATTTCCGATCCTTATGGCGCTCGAATTGTAGATATTGTAAATAGTCATAATTTGTGCATTTTGAACACAGGTTCAGCAACCCGTTTGACAAAGCCTGGAGAGAATAAAAGTGCTGTAGATTTATCTATTTGTTCTACAGATTTAGCCTCAAAACTGTCTTGGTCTACAATAGATAATACATTTGGTAGTGATCACTGTCCCATAGTCATTTCATTTCCTTTTTTTAAAATATTAGACTTGCCAAATAAACCTCGTATTAGACATAGAATGAGTAGTGCTGATTGGGTTGCCTTTAAAATTCGTGTTGATCAGAAACTTGCTGATGAAGATACTATGGATGCTGAATCTTTCGCTCAGGTTTTGGTGGAGGCTGCAGACACGACCATCCCTATTAAAAATGGCAGGAAAAAGAAAATTCCTTCACCTCCGTGGTGGGATAGCGACTGCTCAGATGCAGTAAAGAAAAGGAAAGAGGCAGAGATAAATTATCGAGACAGTATGACAACAGAAAACTATGACATCTATATAGAGGTAGCCAATGCTAGTAAAACTCTTCTTAGAAAGAAAAAAAGTGAAGGTTGGCATAATTTCTGTGCCTCTCTATGTCCAGGTGTTTCACCATCACTGATCTGGAAAAATGTTAGAAGATTTAGATCTGCCTTTGAACCGCCCTCCTCTTCAAAGTTGTCCATTGACCTAGCTGATAAATTTATTGATAATTTGGCACCACCGTTTGTTCCGGAAGAGCTTTCCATTTCTTCTTTATACTTCAGCTACCCCCACACAGGTTTAAATTCTCCATTTTCATTAAATGAATTGAAAGGCATTCTTACCCATGTAAAGGATTCATCGCCTGGGGAAGATAGTGTAATGTATTCTTTCATTGTCAATCTTTCAGACACTTCATTGTTATTCTTCCTTAATATAATAAATACAATAGTTAATTCAGGCAACATCCCTCCTTCCTGGAGATCCCAAACCATCATTCCTATTTTAAAATCTGGTAAACCTTCAAATAATGCATCATCTTATAGACCTATTGCTCTTTCATCTGTCATAGCTAAAATTGCAGAATACTTAATTAAAATCCGGTTAGAATGGTTCATTGAACATAATAATTTGCTTGCTCCATCACAATATGGATTCAGAAAGGGAAGGGGTACCATTGATAGTCTAAGCATTATTACAACCGATATACGTATAGCATTTACAACCAATGACTCAGTTTTGGCTGCTTTTCTTGACATTCGAGCTGCTTACGATAGCGTTGTAGTCTCTATTCTAAAACGTAAACTTGAAATGGTTGGGGTTCCTCCAATGTTGACCAATTTTATTATAAATATGTTATATGAAAGAAATATTAATGTACATATTGACAATCATAGTTTGTCTAGAGTAGTTTGGAAGGGCCTTCCACAAGGGTCTGTCCTTTCTCCCATTCTGTACAGCATATATACTCATGACTTGCAAAATTTTGTGGGTGATTCTGTGGACGTTCTGCAATATGCAGATGATCTAGCGTTTTATGTGGCGGGTAAATCTGTTGGTAAATTGTGCGTTTCCTTAAACGAATGTTTTGAGAACTTTCATCCATGGTTGGTTGAGAATGGGTTGGACCTTTCAGCTGACAAAAGTACAATAGTTTTATTTACTAGGCATCGGAAAGATCACACGAATGTTGTCGTCATGTATAATAACAATATCATCCCGGTTAAAGATAAAGTAAAATTTCTAGGAGTAGTTTTAGATTCTCATCTCACAGGATTACCACATTTCGAATACATTACCGCAAAGTGTGAACGTCTTTTAAACATCATTAGATGTCTTGCTGGAGTTTGGTGGGGTGCTCATCCTTTTTCATTGAAATTAATTTACAATGCTTTGATTAGAAGTGTGCTAGAGTATGGTACATTTCTATTAGAACCAGGTAGTGCCGCTGGTCTTAAAAAATAGACGCTATTCAGTCTAAAGCTCTTAGAATTATTTTGGGTGCTATGAAATCTAGTCCAATAAATTGCCTACAAGTTGAATGTGTGGAACCTCCCTTGCATATTAGAAGGCAATTTATATCGGACAGATTTCTAAGCCGTTGTCTTCAGCTTTCTGCACACCCTTTGCATAGTAAATTGGCTCATTTATCAGATTTAATATCATCAGCAGACTATTGGAATCGAAAGAGCAAACCTCTTTTGATCCAAAGTTTAATAAAATTTAACACTATCCCTTCATCTCACTATAATTCAAAGATCTTGCCTGTATTTGAATGTTCGTATGATGCTCTAGTACTCGCTCCCGATGTGAGACTTAATTTGGGCATATCTAAATTTAACGGACCAAATGCTGAATTGACGAATACATTAAACACTGATTGGAATGGATATCACGCAATATATACTGATGCCTCGAAACACCCGGACAGCTCTGTGGGGGTGGGCCTATTCCACTCTCAATATAATATTGTACAAAAAATCAAACTTCCTCCGGAATCTTCTGTATATACTGGTGAATGTGTGGGCCTTCTAAAAGCTGTTGAATATATAATGTTAATGAAACTGAAACGTACTATAATTTTGACGGATTCGCTTAGCTCTCTCCAGGCTTTGTTAAAATTTCCCTTCTTCTCTATTGATCTTCCTGTTATATACGACATACGAAATCTTCTACTGAAGTGCACAGAACAGCGTATTTATGTGTCTTTTGCTTGGATACCCTCTCATTGTGGCATACTGGGCAATGAGAGGGCAGACAAATGTGCAAATGAGGCTGTGGTTTGTGGAGATATGGTTCCATTCCAAAATTACGTTCCGGACTTGTCTTCTTTGTCTAAGGCTTTTATGGTTGAAGCTTGGAATAAATTATGGGCAGAAAATAGTAATACTGGCAGATTTTATAGAAATATCCAACCTTCAATTCCCTCAAGGCCATGGTTTAGAAAGAACAAACTTGGAAAACTACTTACTTCCACTATTATCCGCATGCGCTTGGGTCACACGTGTACACCAGCCCACCTTGCCAGGCTTGGTATTGTGCAGGGGCCTGCATGTGCTTGCGGGGCTGACGTGGGAGACTTAAATCACATATTGTTTGCTTGTTCGTTGTATGACTGTTCATCTTTTATTGCAGCGCTCATTTCTCTCGGAGTTCCATTCCCATCCTCTGTGTCCTGCCTTTTATATAATTTCGATGTAAATATTTATAAATGTATTGTTAAATTCTTAAAAAATAATAATATTAAAATATGAATACATATTTCCTATTCATAATTATCTATACTTATGTATAAAATGTCCTTAAATGTAAATAATAATATATTTTATGTAAATATTACAAACTGATGTTAATTCCTATTATTCCAAATTCCGTATCATTTCCGTTTTTTTCCTTATCTTATACGTTTCCCTAACTTTAAATACAAAACAAAAAATCTTAATAAAAAAAAACTTGACGCTGGCAAAAGTACCAGACGTACATTGCCATTAAGAAAAAAAAAAAAAAAATGCCTTTGCCTTCAAAACTTATTTTTTAAATTTTGAGGTTATTCAACCGACCGAAGGTTTAGAAAATATATCTCTATCTCTAACTCTAAAACTTAACTTAGACTAACTTACAAGACTAAATTGTTTTGTTACATTCCTTACTATAATGTACGAGACCGAGGACTTCGATGGTTTGGTGCCCGAAGATATAGCCGACAACCATTTATCAACAATCAACAAGACATCTTTACAACAGTTTATGTTATCATTACAAAAGTAAGCTTTTTGCTTTGATTTGAGGCTTTTTCTCTATTCCTGTTGCCTTATTGTAATTGTAATCAATGTTACGAGAAGGTTACATTCTAAGGTAGGTATAATATCTTTGTTTTTTCAGTTCCACTAACGCCTCATCGCACATTCTCTACAACGACTTTTGGCAGCAACATTATAAAGACTTCTTTAGCACTTCACACGTAAAAGCCTTGATTGGTAACAGGAACATCGATAACATGAACACCTGGAAATGTTCCATGAGGTATTGAGAAGCATACACTAACCAATGCATTGGTTAAGATATTTATTTTACTTACTAAGCCCCTTGCTAATATTTTTTTAAAACATTTTCAGCAAGTTTATAGATCCAGAAGACTTATTTGAAAAGAACCTTCCTTCTTGTGCCCAATGCCACACAGATACTGACTTCACAGCTCTAGACGAACTTGTGAACAACTCTTGTAAATGTTTAGGCCCATCGGGTAATAAGGAAAAACCTATGTTCGTCAAAACACTAGACAACCTTAGTAGTGATGCAAAGTCTGAAGAAAGAAGTGGCTTATATGTACCTAAATTTGGAAAGCCGAGAACAAAGTCTTACCAACATTCAAAGCCCCAAAATAATGAAGTTGTTGATTTGGAGCAGATTGAGGAAGAAAACAAAGCACATAAAAGCAATGTTGCTAAGTTGACTTTTAAAACTGCTAAGGAGCAACTGCTGGCATCAAACCCAGCTGCCAAGAGAACCTTAGGAGCTTCAAGAAAGGCTCAGAGTAAATTCATATCTCCATGATTGGTGCTCAGTAAGTATGATGAGTTTATTCTGGTTGATTATTATTATTCTATATACTTAGAACAAGGCAGCAACAGAGTGGTGGCCGCGAACAGGGAAAAGAGCAGCTGGGAGACCATCGGCCCCATGGTCAGATGACATTGTAAAGGTGGCCGGTAGGCAGTGTACCAGAATGGCGGGGGACAGATGTGAGTGGCGTGCTTTGGGAGAGGCCTATGCCCAACAGTGGGTTGTTATGGGCTGATCTTGTATCTTCTGTAAGGGGGCTGAAGTGCCTGCACGTGGCCCACATGTGCGGGGCCTTTGTGCATGTCCCCTTCTCCCTTTCTCTCATCTCAGCCAACCCACAAGTTGGAGTAGGAGGCCTGGATGTTCAAGGAGCTCCCGGGTCGATGATGCTTCTCCCAGAATCGCCATCCTGGTTTCAATTGTGGATGGACATGCCAGCAACATGTGCTCGACCGTCTCATCCACTTCCATGCAACCCCTGCATAGGGGGCTGTCAGTTGCACCTGTAATTGTCAAGTGTTTATTTAGTGTACAATGGCCTGTTATAAGGCCTGTTAGTATTTTTATTTTGCTGCGTGGCAGCTTTATTATGGGCTGATATGAATGAATACATAATTTTTTGCCTCTTCTCTATGTTGGACCACTGTAAGTAAATAACAGAAGATTTTTATTTTATGTGCTTTTTACATAATTTCAGAGAAAAACAAGAATCTTCTGAATCTCTGATAACTGATGATCGACTCAAGCACTTGGATCCGAAAATGATTGAATTGATTGAGAGTGAAATAATTGATAAAGGGGCTCCAATCAGTAAGTTTTATTGTAAATATAGTTTACTAACTTGCTTTATTTATTTTCAATATTTTATAGGTGCTTGTATTATCAAGAACAGTTGCAATGCAACAAGCATAATACAAGCACCTATAAAATATTAAATACATCAGAGATATACACAAAGATCCAGTCTCATGTAATCAATGCAATATGTACACCAGAATAGACATGGTAATAAATAATAAGAAATAACAATCATAGCAATTTTAACAAATGACTCAAATATTTAATTATTAATTTTTAATTTAATATTTTGATACAATTGAGAGAAAAACTGAAAGCTAAACGCAGCTGGCGCTTTGTTGACTGTGCCTTGTTTACGCGAGTGTCAAGTGTAGGGTTTCATACAATTTGACAGTTCCCATGTCATACAATTCATACTAATGTACAGTCGCGAATGCGCCACCTAGTGTGAGAAATTGACAGTTTTCCTCCCAATTTTTATGGTTGGATTAAATACTGCCCATAAATAATTATCACTTTCTCCCTCCCAGTGTGGGAAGACATAGCTGGCTTAGAAATGGCCAAGTCCGTGATCCAAGAAGCAGTTGTATGGCCCCTGCTGCGGCCTGACATCTTCACGGGGCTCAGGAGGCCTCCTAAAGGAATACTACTGTTTGGGCCACCAGGAACTGGAAAAACTTTAATAGGTACGGACAGATTGACTTGATCTTGATCCCGTTGAGTGTCCTAGGCGCGACATCTGCGCCTAGTCAAATGGCGAATCTTTTGTTCTCGAAAACGCGGACATAAACCGTTTAAAAATACACCAAGCGATTTACTTAGGAACCTATGAAATAAGATGTGAATGTAGATAGTGCCACAAGAGCCATGCATGTCTGACTTTTATGCTCAGTCAATCTTATTGATTTTTAAAAGATGGACCAAAATTATTGTATCTATCTACGACTTGCAAATCAAACAATTCTACCACATTACTACTACAAACAGATTTCGTACAAATGCAACATTTTTAAGTCAGACCAAACAAAGTGGTAGCTTATACTGAAATGCACGAAAAAGTGTGTTTAGAATTAAATAGTAGGTATTAATAGTCAATTTCAATACAATAGCGCCTGACATTTTTTAATAGCAAGAGACGACTGACGACGAGATTGAAGGTATTGCCGTTTTGGGCACAGACGACGATGGTGCGGAAGCCTTCGTGTGCGAGACCGACCCGCACTTGACCAATTTTTCTTCTCATGGTGCCTTTCCTCTACTAGAGGTTGTTGGTCACCTCTTCATACTCCAGCGCATCAGCTGTGCTGGTCACCTCTTCATACTCCAGCGCGTCAGCTGTGCTGGCCACTCCCGTCCACTCCCTGAAGTTTTATGATGTAACTCGACTGGCATGCCTGGTGGGCAGGCCGCTGCGTGGCCGCCTGCTGCCGCGCCACATTCTTCAGCATCTCCGCCTCGTCGCTCACCTCCAAGTGGATCGGCGACGGCGAGAAGATGGTGCGCGCGCTGTTCGCCGTCGCACGCTCACACCAGCCCGCCGTGAGTACATCAACATTTACATACAGGCACATACATTGCTACTGGCCCCGCACTAGGGTACCGTCTCGTAGGAACCAGAAACAGCGACATCACAAACATGTAAACATCCTAGACCTGTTTTTTAGGGTTCCGTACCCGAAGGGTGCCAAACGGGACCCCATTACTGAGACTTCGCTGTCTGTCCGTCCGTCCGTCCGTCAGTCTGTCTGTCACCAAGCTGTATCTCATGAACCGTGGTAGCTAGACAGTTGAAATTTTCACAGATGATTTATTTCTGTTGCTGCTATAACAACAAATACTAAAAATCAAAAGAAATTTAATATTAAGGGGGCTCCCATACAACAAACGTGATTTTTTTGCTCATTTTTGCTCGATATTGATAATGGTAGCAGGTAGACGCTTAAAATGTTCACAATATATTGAGTATATTATTTACTTAAAAAAAAAAAAATATTTAGGGGGGGCTCCCATACATTATTTTTTTTGCGGTTTTTTATAGATAATGGTACGGAACCCTTCGTGCGCGAGTCCGACTCGCACTTGGCCGGTTATTTATTTCTGTATCCCCAGCCGGGAATCAGAGACACAACCGCTGCGCCCCACAGAGGTCGTCAATCGTTCATAATTCATACTGACGACAGCGACCCAACGCTAAACAATAAACGCGAGACGTCGTCTGCAGTCGCGTTCGCCATCGAACAAGCACCAGCAGTTACCGGGCCTACGTCATCGAATTGGCACACAACCTCAACACAATAGTCCCGCCAAGTCGCTGTCAATCAATACGTCTAAAGTTATCACGCCGAGTTTCTTGTCACCTCGGAAGGGGTAGAGGCGCATAAGAGGGAGGGTCGCTTACATGGGTGAGAGAGGGACTCAAAGCTTGCGTGAAACCTTGCTAGATTTCTTGACGCCTCTCTCCCGTCTGGGCCTATGCCTATGCATATGTCGTGTTTGAAATGTTGCACGGGTTGCATTGCAGGTGATCTTCATAGACGAGATAGACTCCCTGCTGACACAGCGCAGCGACAGCGAGCACGAGGCCACGCGCCGCATCAAGACTGAGTTCCTGGTGCAGTTTGATGGAGCTGCCACAGGTGATATTATTTGTTGAGAATCACTAGTGTGCTCTTTATCACTGTTCTATCTTAACAACACAATCTATCCTGGTGGGTAGTCTCGCAACTAGAAGAATGTAAAAAATATATTTTGTATGTCGAGTTCAGCTTTCTATCACTAAATGGCGTTGGTGGTAACTCTTTCTTATGTTTAACATCGTGATGCATGGAGTTACTACGCAAAGAGTAAGAGTACATCTCTTTTTAGAGATAAGCTCGCCTTTGTACATACCTTTTTGTAAATGTTACGTGTTTTTAGGGTTCCGTACCCAAAGGGTAAAAACGGGACCCTATTACTAAGACTTCGCTGTCCGTCTGTCCGTCCGTCCGTCCGTCCGTCCGTCCGTCCGTCCTGTCTGTCACCGGGTCCGCCTGCACGAACCGTAATAGCTAGAAAGCTGAAATTTTCACAGAATGTGTATATCTGTTGCCGCACCAACCACAAATACTGAAATACGAGAGATATTACAAATTGAAAGTGGTCTCGGTACAAGATACGTCTTCACAACACGCTTGAAAAGTTTATACCAAGGCCATTTTGTTTTGGTAGGTAAGCCTTCTTTTAATGAAACTAAATTTAAATGATATGGTAATGTCGTCCCCGGACTTCTACAAAGACTTTAAATATTCATTGATGAATTGATAACAATTCAAAAAAAATAGCAGCTGGTTTTATTATCTCATACGAAAATAGATGGGAAACGATGGGACCCGTATTTTTTATTTTAGTGTTTATTCTTATTTTTAAGTTATAATTCAAGATTTTTAGAGTTACTCATTCTAAAAGGGCGTAAGTACAATGTCGGGATTATAAAACGTTGAACTTTTGCCCGTCATTGCATCAATAAAAATTAAAAAGTCATTATTCTGTCATAATATCACCCCCTGTTCCGAGTCACGCCAAAATCGATTACAGTCCGAGTCAGTTTTGAGCTGTTGGCGATACAAAACGATGGCATCTTAGACGCTGTATTCGATTATGGCGCTGACGGCGATGTCGCGGAACGCACTGTCAATATGTGTAAATACTCTTTTGTTGTTGTGCAACTTCGTGACAAGTTGACAACCAGCAATGACAAAATTTAGATGACAGATGATGACTGACAGTTGCTTTTTTATTTATATCTAGCCTGTGGAACACATGCCATAAATCCTGAAATTGATAATTTGGACAAAATTTCAGTTTTTATTATTTAACTCTTAAATTACTGATCTAAACATTCTGAAAAAAATATCTAAGAGCTCAGAACACTTAAATCTCGAAATGGTTTTCTAATTTTAGTACCTTATCAAAATGAAAGGTTATCAATTACGACGTCTCTATTTATTCTGTAGAACTTTTAGAAAATAATTATAAAATTAATAGTTTTTAATTCGGTTTTTACCCTTCCGATTCCGGTATAATCCACCGAAATCCAACCCTTTATTACCATCTTAACAATTAATTACGATACTGAATGAGCAGGCAAGTTACAAAATGCATGTCGAATAGCACAGGCACTCACCGTCACACCCCACCTCGTCCTCCCCCCGCTTGCAGTCCCCCACCCCGTCGCAGCGGTTCCCCACCACACACGTGTTGTCCTCATGGCAGTACGTCTGTTCTCTCGCGCACACCGCCAGCCGCTCGCATCGTTCTCCGTTGAGCACCATCCCGGGGGGACAGACACATCTGGGGCGAGGGGAGGTAATGAGATGAGAATGATGGATACTTCTAACATGTGTTCTTGTACGTGTACAATGAAAAGACAGTAAACTATTATACGTTTTGGTGTTTGAGGTTTCATGTGTGAGAGAGGCTAAGCTCCCTTTTAAAATGCATGTTGGTTGTCCCAAATCCCGAAACACACTTAGCCTTGTTACATTTCTTCTGTGACGACTCACCTTAAGAGGAATTAAACTAAGCTTCAGTATTGTATTGCCATCAGTGATCCTCCCAGAAAATGCAAAGAGAAAGCGTGACCGACCCAGGAAGAGATGGAGTGATGAGTTGGGTCTATGGGACAAGGACTGGAGGGATACCTCTCAGGATCGGATAGAGTGGAAGAGGGGGAGAGAGGCCTTTGCCCGGCAGTGGGACATAGCAGGCTTGTAACAGGGAGCACTTATCCAGTGGAGATCGTATAGATACATTTTCCTTTGAAACACAACTCACCAATTTACGGGCGGCGGAGGACGAGGTAAGAGAGCTGTGATTGGTCAGCCGCTGCTTTGTTTTCATACAAATCTCAGAGCTCAGAAATTCATTTTTTCCTTTTGGCCACTTCAAGTTTGGCTGCCAGTGATGTTTTAATTATATACTCTTTGGTGCGTTGAAATGATGTTTTGCAGTCTGCATGACATTGACATAATGAGTGAGTGAACCTCATTGTACGGAAATTGTAGATGGGTGTCTTACGTTTTCCAGTAGGTTGTAGACAGTACTGCTTACGGCGGCGTTTAGTAGGTACTAAAGGCCCTAAAAGCGCGGCAAGCTTTGAATCAATTCAAATGTTATTTTTCAACTAGCTACAGTTATTCTGACATAAGATGATAATTTGAACAAAACTTTTTGGGTATTTCATGAAAAATACAGTTACAGTTCACACATATACAGGGTGGAACAAACGAATGGGCCCTGGAGGGAAAGTACCTTAAAATCTCAAGATATCCGTCCGTCCGTCCGTCTGTCTGTCACCAGGCCGTATCTCATGAACCGTGGTAGCTAGACAGTTGATATTTTCACAGATGACGTATTTCTGTTCCCGCTATAACAACAAATACTAAAAACAAAATAAATTTAATATAAAGGGGGCTCCCATACAATTAACGTGTTTTTTTTGCGGTTTTTTATAGATAATGGTACGGAACCCTTCGTGCGCGAGTCTGACTCGCACTTGGCCGGTTTTTATTTATGTTTTGTGCAATAAAGTATAAATGAAATGAATGAGTTTCGTTACTCTGAGACGCTCCATCAGAAAAGATAGTTTATTGTAGAACGTAGTTCATCTAAATGTTACATGACATCTGCCGGGCGGCGTGTATAGGAATTCTACCTCAGCACGTCCCCGCCGGCTAAGAATTTGCAATTTCTCACGATAAACACGCATAAATGCTGATCCAATACGTCTCAGAGTTCTTCACTCAGGTTTCAATTTAAAAGATAGAGTGAGTAGATATGTAGCATGATGACAAATAAAGGCCAGCTGGTAATGTTGCTCCGGTTGCAGCGGACGAGGACCGGCTGCTGATAGTACGCGTCACGAACCGCCCGCAGGAGTTAGACGAAGCGGCGCGGCGCAGGCTGGTGACTCACCTCGTGATGCATAGAGTTACTACGCAAAGAGTTTCCTTAAATCTAAGACGGCAGACACTGTCATCGGACTATCTGGCCAGGTGGTCTGCCTAGCTGCCTACTGATCTTTGTCCTCGTCTTAGCCACTGCTTGGTTACCGATCTGGGGCCCTACCGCGCAGCCGCTGTCGGCATCGGCTTCGTGTTTGACTTGCCGTATTGTCATAATAATAAAGTTCGTTCTTGCGCGTTTAAACACGATGCCGATGCCGTCACCGGTTGCGCGGTAGGGGGGCTGGTCCATCAGAATCAGTAGTTTAAATTAGATGTTACATAACATCTCCGGTTGCAGCGGACGAGGACCGGCTGCTGATAGTGGGCGCGACGAACCGCCCGCAGGAGTTGGACGAAGCGGCGCGCCGCCGGCTGGTGAAGCGACTCTACATACCCCTGCCGGAGCTGCAGGTAACAGTCTTATTGCAGTTACACTAAACGAACCCTCTTCCTCTTCTTACGGCTGATCGTTCACTCCTCAGATAGCGTTTATCTTTTGATGATGTATTTGCGTTGCCTGTACAGTCTCTTTATCTGAGGCATTTGACTTATCATTCTTATCAATCACACGTACAGTGTCAAAAAAAGTTACCGACTGTTTATCTGTCTTTTGAAAGCCCGGCACTTAATCAAGTTAATAACAACATTATATTATTCATTCAGCAGTTAGAGCACTCTTTTTTCGACGTCTTCGAAGTACTCCAAACTAAACGAGCGCCATATTTTTTTCGTCCATCTGAACAGCACGCCCAAACAAAGTTAATAACGCTACGAAAACGAATAGAAACTAAAACTCAAAATGTAAGTATGCGATTTGACATTTGGTCACGTAGCGTAACGAACTGTCAATCACATATTCTTAGCGTTTCGTGCGAACGATATTAGCGTTTTGCATCTTGTCTAGGGGGGCAGGCCAAAGCTTCTTATTTATTTCTTCGGTTTGTAATTGTGTGGTTCCTGTAGTGTAGACCCTTGTATGGTGAACCAACAACCAATTCGCGTGTCTAACCCGCAGGCGAGAAAGCAGATAATCACGAATCTCCTCAAGAACGAGAGCAACGTGTTGTCTACGTCTGAAGTCGATCAAGTGGCGGCGCTGACCGAGGGCTACTCCGGCGCAGACATGAAGTCTCTGTGCTCGGAGGCCGCCATGGGCCCGATCCGCTCCGTGCCGCTCTCTCAGATCGTGAGCATACAGAGGGACAAGGTGCGTTACGACTCATTAGTGGCATCTGTGGGCGGATGCGCGATTTAACATATAGATGGCGTTACTGCACCAAATTCGCATATACAGGCCCCCGATCCTAAAAACGGATGGCATGCCAGTTGCTATGGCGAGGGCGCAGAAACCCGTTTTGGGCTTGGCGACGACGACACGCTGAGACGTGCCGCACCGCCGCGCCGCCGCCGGTTACTCACAAAACTGGTTTTTGCGCCCTCGCTATAGCAACTGGCATGCCATCCTTTTGTAGAATTGGGGGCCTGGATAATGGTAATAAAATAACTGAGGAACTAAGTGCGTCACTACACTGCAATTGTAGCGACATCTGTTGGCGGATGCGCGAAATTAAACCAATCGCACTCGCACGCACCACACGGCATGTGCGACTGTGCGTGTTACTTCCTACGGATTACCAGAAGCAGTATGTTTAGTCTCCTTTCATGATATGGGGTCAGTCAGTGTACCTGATATGACTTATCAACAGAAATGTGTGTAGTAAAGACAGTAAAGTCAAGCTACATAGTTATTTGTGTGTTATTTGTTTCAGGTGCGGCCAGTCTGTGCTCAAGACTTCATCAATGCGCTTCAGAGAGTGAGACCCAGTGTCTCGCAAGACGATCTTGGTCAATATGTCAAGTGGAATACAACTTATGGCCAAGGATTCTAATAAATACAAACTCTTTTTCTCAGGTGTGTTTGTGATTTAGTAAATCCGTTGCCACCCCTACCCACCCTTACTTCTAGACGCTGTCGCTAGTAATCTGAGAGACAGAGCTATGCGTCAATCTTCTTGTTTAGTTTGGTATTGCAAGGAGTAAAAGGGAGATTGACGCATAGCACTGTCGCGACTCGTGCGGTTATTGTGCCGAACAAAAATTCGGCCAATGCGTTGAATATGAAACATCAAGGAAGAAATAGATCTGGCTTGCCTGCAGTCTGCGCCGACCACTGCCATTCGTAGTTTCGTACCCGGTGCAGTGGCGGCAGCGCGGTACGGCGTTCGAACCACCCCCCGATTTTTAGTGCCATTACCTGCCCCCCCCCCCCTCGTTCCGTATCACGCTAAATTGATTACCCGTGACGTGACAGTTTTAGCCGTAGATACAAAGACGCTAAAATAGATTTTGGTTGGCGTTTATACACGTGTGTCACCACAAAACGCGCCTTTCTTTACACACAGCGAGTCCCTCCCTCCCTGTCCCTACCATACCAACCAATACACAAATTCATATGGTCTCTAGCCTACCCTACCTACCCCTAATCCGGTACTCCCTCCCTCCCTCCATCCCTGAAAACTTCAACGCCGCGCCCCGCCTTACTTTAAAACTGTTTCTTTATAACTCCGTGCCTCCTCTGAAAAACTTAGAATAAAAAAACAATTGTTTATGGTTTTTGTTTGACAGATATTCCCAATGTAATGTCATTCGAAGCTCGAGCATTGTTATTATTAGGCCAACGCTGTCTCATCGTTGTATTTTCTTTTGCAAAACGTGTGCAAAACCCAGCCAACAATACCTTTTTGTTGAAAAATGTAGTCACAAAAGTCACAATCTATCTACATCTAAAATAAAAACATTGTAAAGGCGGCGGCGGTGGTTTAGAATTAAATAAAATCTCTCAGTGTGTATTAGAACGAAATTAAATTAGTGCTCGTTTTCAAATGGATTCCGAAAATAGGGTTGTAGTTTTGATAGACATGGATTGTTTCTATTGTCAAGTGGAGGAAAAATTGAACCCTGAACTGAAAGGAAAACCCATAGCTGTTGTACAGTATAATCCATGGAAAGGCGGAGGGTAAGCTAAGTACTGACTATATATCTGTTACAATTTAGAGTGCCCGTGCTCTCATCACTATGAACTCATAAAATCAGACACTTACAAAGTTAGGTTATGTTCTATAATTATAATTTTTAGGATTATTGCAGTCAATTATGTAGCCAGAGCAATGGGGGTCACTCGGCACATGAGAGGAGATGAAGCTAAAGAGAAGTGTCCAGAAATTTCGCTTCCTTCAGTACCATGCCAACGGGGAAAGGCTGATATTACAAAGTAAGTCTCACATTTCACTATTTATAACTATAATTTCATGCTGGGACAATAAAACTTTAGTCTTTTTACTGTCTGTATTTAAGTATCAAAAACCATATTTAATTTGGGAATAGATGATTCAATACTCTGTTCAGGCACATATAATATAATTCTTCAGGATGATTAAGCTTATTGAAAAAAATGTCACCTTGCAGGTACAGAGATGCAGGCAAGGAAGTGGCTACAGTTTTGCAGAGGTTTACACCATTATTAGAAAGAGCCTCCATTGATGAAGCATACTTGGATATCACATCCCCAGTAAGTCTTACAACACAAATGGTCTACGCAGGCAGGATTAGTACCATATATAAATAACCGGCCAAGTGCGAGTCGGACTCGCGCACGAAGGGTTCCGTACAATTATCTATAAAAAAACCGCAAAAAAAAAAAATGTATGTGAGTCCCCCCTAAATATTAATTAAATTTTTAAGTAAATAATATACTCAATATATTGTGAACATTTTAAGCGTCTACCTGCTACCATTATCAATATCGAGCAAAAATGAGCAAAAAAATCACGTTTGTTGTATGGGAGCCCCCCTCAATATTAAATTTCTTTTGTTTTTTAGTATTTGTTGTTATAGCGGCAACAGAAATACATCATCTGTGAAAATTTCAACTGTCTAGCTACCACGGTTCATGAGATACAGCCTGGTGACAGACAGACAAACGGACGGACGGACGGACAGACAGCTAAGTCTCAGTAATAGGGTCCCGTTTGGCAATCTTCGGGTACGGAACCCTAAAAATAAATATCCCGACGAATTGTAAACCTCCTCCTTTTGTAAAGATGGTAAAAAATAATGAAACCATAAGGCTGCAGGAGCAAAGTGCGTACAAGAACTGGAAAATATTTTAATTTCACTTTGAGTGTGTGTGTTTCAGCGAAATTTCGAATTTTTCAGGTCCACGAAAGGCTAAAGACATTAACTGTGGAATCTATAACCTCAGTAATGATACCAAACACATTTGCTCTCGGCTATGACAACTTTGATGAGTTCACCAGAGATGTCCACTTCTATGGCAATGACTGCATTGACTTTGATTATGACAATGCAAAGACGCTGCTGGTCGGTGCTCTTATTGTCAGTGAGATTAGAGCTGCAGTTTTTGAGGAGACTGGTAAGGATAGTACATACTACACTTTTTGCCAGTTCTTGCTTGATTTAAGGATAAGATTCTAACACCCGTGGTATGGTGACAGATGACACCAAGATGTCTGAAAATATCTATTGCAAGGGATGAAAGCTTAACTACTATATTTTATGGCCATAGCTTCTTCAAAGCCTACAATTTCTATTGGTAATTTTCAGGATACACCTGCTCAGCTGGTATATCTCACAACAAGATCTTGGCTAAACTGGTTTGTGGTATGAACAAGCCCAACAAGCAGACTGTACTAGCAAAGCACTCTGTTAATGTATTCTACAGGTATGATTACTTAGATCATTATCTTAAAATCGGAAGATTTAACAAGCGCCCCCTCCCCCCCATCACCTCAGTGGCGGCCATGACCCGCCCTAAAATCATTCGCGTCAACTTGACGGTTCACGAAAATTTCCGCGGGGCATCTAGCCGCCCATGAGTACTTCAGGAAAACTCGGAACTCGACTTGCTAGCTATGTGACTGAGAGACTAGTTACTCGACTTGCTAGGTTTCCCAGGGCGGCGCCACCTGAGTATGTACTCCTGAAGAAGTTGTTACTCAATTTGCTACCTATGTGACATTTCCGAGATGGCTAAAACTGGCCATAAGTTGTTGTGTTGCTTGACCTCTTGAACTGTACCAGAAATAAGATGAGCCCTCCACAAAATCTTTAGCTGCGACCGCGCCTCCTACTTCAGCAGGTGCTGGAATTAGGTTGGCTGAATTAGAGTGCAGGCGCAGGGGCATGCACAAAGGCCCCACTCTCGTGGACCAGGTGCAGGCACATCATCCCCCTGGGTGAAGAAGAAGAAGAAGAAGACCGCACCTTCACCACCTTCTTATTATATTAACGCACTTTTCATTTACAGAACACTGTCTGTGAAAAAGGTGAAACATTTGGGAGGAAAGTTCGGTGACAATGTCTGTGATATTCTAAAGATAAGCAAAATGGGGGAGTTGCAAAAGTTCTCCGAGAAACAGTTGCAGAGCAAATTTGATGAAAAGAATGGGTAAGTACCTATTCTGTTTGGGGGTGTCTGTAACACATGTTAATATCCAAAGTTCAAAGGATTACAGGTTTACTTAATATAAAACGTAGGTAAGTTCTATAATTGTTAGTAAAAATATGACATTAACTTCTGCACTGGTCAGAGACCATCTCGCAGTAAGTTGAGATCAAGGGAATTATCTACAAACTAACTACAGTCTACAAACAGTATTATTTACAAAAATATACCTGTTTGCAGAAATGGATAGATACAAAAAATGGAAAAAAAAGATACGCGTGTAGCACCGTACACGTGTTAGAAGTAAAACTTCTGTAGCTAGATCATTAAGTGGTACCTATACTATACACCTATACCTACCTATACTAAAAGAGATTTAAATTTCCAATTTTGAGATCCAAACTCTGCTTCAAGTTACTTTTAAGTTTCAGACGTCCGATTATTTGAAATTATTTAAACTTGTACTTACTTTTAATACGTCATGTCATTTATTTCCCACCATTCCTTATCTACAATTTGTCGCGCTCGTGGTGATATACTTAACTCATTCAATAGTGTCACTACTATTGTTCTGAGGTCACTACTATTTGCATCTCGCTCAGATTATATACCATCTGACGTCACGTCTTTTAGCCGTCTCGCTCAAATGTATGCATTGCTTTGCTTGTTTTAGAAATCCATATCGACCCGTGTGTAATGATGGGTCGCGGAATAATTCCGTCGGAAACATTCCGCGGAATCTTTCCAAAATGGGTTAATTCCCGGGAAAAAACCCAAAATGGGAATTTATGCGGGTAAAAACGATTGGCTTCGTTAGAATTTTAAAAAAAATACCGTTATAATGTTATGTCTACTTCAAATCAATATTCGATCAATGTCATATTTGGAAATTTCAGCTGGAAGCAGACAAACTCGCGTTCTTGAGAGTTTTTCGTTTTTGGGGCTTGAAATTATTGAGATTTCGAAGCTTTTGGTAAAAGAAAATCATTTTTAGGGTACCGTACCCGAAGGGTGCCAAACGGGACCCTATTACTGAGACTTAGCTGTCCGTCTGTCCGTCCGTCCGTCCATCCTGTCTGTCACCGGGTCCGTCTGCACGAACCGTAATAGCTAGAAAGCTGAAATTTTCACAGAATGTGTATATCTGTTGCCGCACCAACCACAAATACTGAAATACGAGAGATATTGCAAATTAAAGGGGGCCCCGATACAAGAGACGTGTTTAGATACACTTACGCATTTCAAAATGGAGATCTTGACTGAAACTGTTTATTTATTGTCATAGCAACCATGTCACAGACACATATACTACACATTTAAATATGATAGCATATTTCGCGTCAACCCACATGGTTGTGGTTAGCCGGTGCGTTATGATGTAGACTCTCAATCCGGAGGTCGTCGGTTCAAATCTCGTGAAGGCATAAACTTTTTAAATTTTCTTTTTGTTTATTTTTTTATTGTTTTGAGTGCTTTTGATTTGTTGTACGATGGTACGGTACCCTTCGTGTGCGATACCGACCCGCACTTAACCGATTATTTTTCTCACCGTTATTGGTAGACCAACTGTCTATCCTCCTCTCAGACTCAGATGCAAAATCACCGAGCTACCTGTGTTTACCTGTGTTTAAGTATTGCTGTATAAGTACTGGCACGGAACTCTAGCGCTGACCTTGACAGCGCAAGCGAGATATATGCATCTCTTTAGTGGTGATAGAGAGAGCGAGAGCGTTCCCCCACTACGTACAACGTGCCTTGCAGTTCACGAAGGTGCCTCCATGATGTCAAGAGTGACAAAAAGCCATTTACTGGATGAAAACTTCTGGGAAATGGTGAGAGAATGCTCCTCGCTTGTAGAACCTATCACGGAGCATATATTTAAGCTGGAGGGTAATGATAGTAACATTAACAACGCATACATGGCTTTTAAGGATGTTGTTTACGTTCTGCAATCCTACCAGGATAGTGGGTAATGAAGATAAAAATCGAATTTTGAATGCAGTGGAGGCGAGGAAAAAACTGCCTTAAGCCCATACATTTGGCCGCATATATGTTGGACCCTAAGACCCAAGGTGTTGAACTGCAGGAAGACGAAGAAGTTGCAGCCATGGAATTTATCCATAGCATTGGATGCCAGTTAAATATTGAAGTGATGGCAGACTTGGCAAATTATAGAGCCAGAGAAGGCTTTTGGGGAAAAGCCTTCGTGTGGAGTAATTTAGAAATCATTGACGCAGTAGTCTGGTGGAAAGGGATTTGTAAAGCGATACCACTGAGCAAAGTTGCTGTGCAAATATTAACAGCGCCCTGTACATCGGCAGCTACTGAACGGTCTTTCAGTAAACATGGGCGCATCCACAGTTTAAAGCGAAACCGATTGACAACTGAGAGAGCCGCAAAAATGGCATACATATCGTATAATTGGAATTTGCTGAACAAAAAACAAATACCTGAAGAAGAAGAGGAACCAATGTCCAGTCCCCTCCCAAGAAGTGAAATGACAAGTCCTACTATAGATTATGATCTGCAGCCGTCAACATCGCAAGGACAAAGCCACGATGTGGAATTTTTCGATATAGGTGCAGGAAGTTTTGACACAGATAGTGATAGTGACTAAAACATTCATTAAGTTGTTTTAATTATGTATAATAAATGTATGGTGATTGAATTGATGTAGTATTTTTTGTCTAGACGTGATTCCTTCATAAAGTTTAACCTGCGTAGTTTAAACGTTTTTACCCTCGAAAACCAATCAATACAGCATTCCCTTGGCCGCCTTCCGGCTCCAGCATCAGATCAGCTCTATGTTACAAAAAAAACTCTTGGACCATAGTATTTCTTAAGACGAGTCAAACGAGCTCAATCTCGGTAAAGTTGCGTCGTTTTATGACAGAGTTCCTATGACCACCTTCCATCTCCATCACCAGATCAGCCCCAAGTTAGAAAAATATTGCATTGTCATCCAACTTACATGTGCAACTTATATTTACTTGCGTATGCAAAATTTTAGCTCAATCAGACAACGGGAAATGGGTCAAATGCAAGACCTGCTTAGTTAAACGTTTTTACCTACGAAAAATCCCATTTTGGAATTATTCCCGGGTAGAATCCCATCACAACTAATGACATCATCATCAATAAAAATAAGTAGGAACCGTCAAACGGGGTATCTTACTTGTAAAAGGTAAACCTATCTTGGGAGATTGGCGCAGGTAGATTATCATTTTTTCTATAGCAATACTTAAACACAGGTAGCCCGGTGCGGTGACCTTGCATCTGAGTGGAGGCTAGACAATTGGTCTACCAATAACGTGAGAAAAAATTGATTATCTTTTACCAAATCTCAAAAATTTCAAGCCCTAAAACGAAAAACTCTCAAGAACGCGAATTTGTCTGCTTCCATCTGAAATTTTCAAATGTGACATTGACTGCATATTGATTGGAAGTTGACATAACGTTATAACGGTACTTTTTTGCAATTATAACGAAGAAAATCGTTTTTACCCGCATAAATTCCCATTTCGTATTGTTTCCCGGAATAATTCCGCGTTTTTTCCCAAAATGGAATTATTCCCGGGTAGAATCCCATCACAACCCGTGTGACATTGATGAAACTCTTTTCTTACAAACTGTATGGATCGCATCGCACAGCTGTCAAACATAAGTTCCGGTTCCAACAAAGAGGTTGAACGAAGTAGTTTTTGGTCACGTCACTGGTTTTGTTTATCCCAGCCAGCGGCGGCGGCGGCGGCGGCGCCATCTTGGCCATACCGGAAATCAAGAACTCGTGGAAGAATGCTTAAAATAATTTTTATTTCTTAACGTTTTATCAGGTTTTTCTCTCACTAATTAACATTCTTTATTGTACGAATGTATTATTATCTTATCTGATTAGTTAAAAACCGTATTGAAAATAGTTGCGGTTTTAAAAGTCTTCAGCCGACCCTGACGTCACCGATTCCAATTTCCGTTACATTTCTTAGCCACTCGTGATAGCACCCGGCTAGCAGCAATTGAAAAGCAAATATATGAATAACCCACAGTTGAGAGGTTAAATAAATTTTACCCCCGTGCCCCAAGAAGTTTTACTTCAAAAATAGATAGTTAATCCTATGGTTATCCAAACTCTTGCCCTTATGCGAATATTTGTTTCTCTTTTCAGGACCTGGCTGTATAATATTGCACGTGGCATAAACCGGGACCCAGTGCAAGCGAAGTTTAACCCCAAGAGCATTGGATGCTGTAAACAGTTCAAAGGCAAAAATGCCTTACTTGACCTGATTAGCCTGAAGAAGTGGCTCAAAGACCTCGGCGACGAAATAGAAGACAGATTAGAAAAAGATGCATTAGAAAATAATAGAACTCCAAAGCAAATGGTGGTCAGTTTTGCAGCTCAAACAGTTGATGGACGAGACACCAGTAGTTCAAGATCATATAATTTCGCTGATGAAGAGTTGTGTGCAGAACTGTTTTATAATAAGGCTTTGGAGTTGATTATGGATAGTATTGAAGGTGTGATACCAAAAGGTAAAAGTGAAAGTCTAGAACCTAAACAGAAAAATTGCTTATTATATGTAATACTATTAGTATAATATTATAGTATATGTGGTAATACACAGTTCGTTAATATTATTGTTTCATTTTCAGAAGACGAACCTAATAGAAAGCTGCAGACACCTATAAAGTTTCTTGGCATAAGTGTAGGTAAGTTTGAAGATCATTCAGAAAGTAAGAAAACACGCAAGATCATGGATTACTTTAGTGCTGGAACATCAAAGGACATGACTGGAGATGACAAATACAATAAAGAAAACTTGAGACACGCCACAGAAGTCTGTAAAAGCACGGATAAAAGTAACAAAAACAAACTTGATAAAGATTATATAATGAAGAAGTTTTTTCAAGTTACTGATAAACTAAAAGAAACAAAATCAGAAGATGAATATCCTATAAATGTAAAGTCTGAAGAAAATATACCTGCAGCACCTGAAGTGCAACATAAAAGAGGACTTGAATCAACTTTAGATAAACAAGAGTCGTTCTTTGCCAAGTTTCTAAACAAAGCTAAAAATCAAACACAAATTGGAAAATCTATTACACAAATCCCTGAAACAGTAACTGTAGACAGATCAACAACCCCAATTTGCCAAGTAACGGAATGTGGCGAAAACAGCAATGACACAGACTACTCCAGCTCCACGATCAATAATGAAATTAATAAAAGCATATACTTATTTGAAGAAACCCCACAAGATATCGCTAGAGTTAGCAATATGAGAAAACTTTTGAATTCTACAAAATTGGGCAAAATTCCTCAAGAAGACAGCGATTTAGAAGTGATAGCACATGCTGAAGATAAAGTGGAAAGATCATCAAAAACTCCATCACCCAACCATGAGGAAACATTTCATTGTGCAGAATGCAATAAAATTGTCCCTTTGACTTTATTCGAAACACACGCGGATTACCACCTTGCTCTTAACCTTAGGGACGAAGATAGGCAACAAATACGCAAAGAAAGAGAGAAAACCGCTCAGGCACGAACAGAAACTATTAAAATAGTAGAAACAAAGAAAAGTGCCGCGAATGTTAGAAAAGTCCACGTAAAAGAATCAGAAAGCAACACATCAATAGCAAGTTTTCTGATCAAAGTAGATCAATCGGTTCCAACAAAAATGTGTACAGATTGTGGTAAGAAAATACCCGTAGAGAAATATGCCGAGCACACAGACTTCCACGAAGCACAGAAACTGAGTAGAGAACTAAATAAGAAGTCAGACACTAACTTTACCAGTAGCACTGGCAAGAGGAAAAGAAAAACTGTTTCTCCTGTGAAGAAAACTAAGATGTTGTGTAAATCTATAGACTCGTTCTTCAGTAAATAGCCCCGTCTCGTGGACCTCGTGATTCACCTATCACGGTATTTGTACCTGAATAGATAAGAATAATTTATGATTTACCTATTTTAATATATCAACAATGCAGTAAATGCTGCTGCTAATAATGATGCTGCTGGTGCTGGTTTGTTTTCCGAATCGAGCCTGTTGCCGTGTTAACGCTTCGTATCCATTAGAGCAGCCTCAACTTGAAGCAAAACGCCTCAGATTGAGGCTGCTCGCTCTCTCGAGTCACGTTGCGGATCAATACGAGCCGACAAGCATTTTCTTGATCCACAACGTATCAGTTAAGAGCCAAAACGCAATGCACGTCTCCATCAAATACACGGCTCAGACTGAGGCGCTTTTGAGCACGGCAACAAACCGACAAAATATGGCTCGGCTCGCGGCGACGAATTTGCCTCGTGTCGCGGCGTGCCTCAAGTGGATACGCGGCTTTACGTTACGTTTTCGCGGTGCGGTGGCACGAGTTCCTCCTCCTATCTATCTATCCAGCCTTCAGCACCAACACCAACTGTTGAGCCTCTAGTCTCTTCTTCATTACGCCATTCATTGCGGTCTTATCAACTGTTGCCCGGCAATTTTGGCGATATCATCCGACCATCGGGCATCGGGCGGATGGTCTGCCCTTTCGGTCTACGCGCTTCCCTTGGCCACAATCCCGTCACCACCTTGGTCCATCATCTTCCCTCTTAACCAAGTGCCCGCCCATGTCCTCTTGCGATCCGCATACCCACATCTGATTCATCGTATTTCGACGTCGTGGGGTATGTGGTCAAGTCGAGAAGGGAGATTCCGAACATGGCCCGCTCCATACGCTCCTACTAAATACCCTAGAAGTACAAGTACCCACATCATGCCCATTGTACATTAATAAGCTCCTCTTTCGTTGTAGGTAACTACAGGCTAGGCGCGAATCGCATGGCAATAGCTATCGAGAGCGCAGAATACCGATTTGTTTGTAGCCGGCGCAGTCAGGTCCAAATCCGGATTTGTTTGTACCCAGTGCAGTCCGGTCCAAATCCGGATTTTTGCGCTTTCGCTATAGCCATGCGATTCGCGATTCCGGCTCCAGGTTCCATCAGAGCCGTGATTCTTCTGCAAGCGAATTGTATGACAGTGGCTATAGCGAGGGTTCAAAGTTCTGGTTTTGGCTTGTCGACCGCGCCGGCTACAACAAACTGGTATTTCGCGCTCTCGTCTCGCTATTGACATGCAGAATCCGGCTCGGTAAATGATACTGAGCGTCGATAGATGGCTAGTCGCACGGCAGGTACTTGATAATTCATTTCTTTTGCAGTGGGAATGAGGACTTCGATTATGGCAATAAATTATTCTTTCTTACTTCCATTCATGCATATGCTTATTCCGTAGATAGAGAGTATTCTATACTCTGTTTACGGCTTATACCTTCAAAATCTAAGGATGTGTGTTTACATCTGCGGCTTAGATGCGATATTTATTTCTTACCAAGCTAGATGAAGTACCTAACAATTTTCCATGTACAAGGACAATAATATCAAATTACTAAACAATCTAAGGACTGAAGTTATAAAATTGAGCGTAAGTAACGCAGCTAAACCGCAAATGTAGTCAACTCGCAACTCCATAACAAAGAAACCACATTATATTTTGAAAGAAGTTTATTGGGTCAGCCTAGACGGTGTAGAGTTCGTTCTGGAACTTGCGCCACACGTCGAGCGGGCCGTGCTCGGGCCGGCAGCGCACGTTGCAGCCGTCCGGCGCGAACTTGCCGTCGTCGCGCATCTTCTCGTACACCGCGCGGTCGTAGCAAGTGAAGCCCCAGCGCTTCGACACGTAGATCTGGGGGACGTCAAGAGGTTCAAATATATCCAGTGCAAGTTTTTTTGCAGTTATACGGTTTCGCTTGATAAAAAATGCAGAAGTATGAGTATCCCTACGTAACTTTTTAGCAAAAATAACTCGCAATGCACACACTCCGTTCTGCTAGCACACCCTCAATATGTTGTGTGAAATGAAAAGCCGAAAACAAAAGTCAACTGAAATATTTCTGATTTCTTTAGGCTCACCATGGATGGACAGATAAGGCAGAGACATGACACGCGAGACAGATATACATAGAAGGAAGATGCAATGTATGCGTATGCATGTTTCATGCGTTCTGTTTCTGTCTTGGCTGTTCAGTGGGTATTGCCCATATGATTTAAAGAGGAGGGTTCTAAAACTAGGAATCAGGATTCCTAAGATGAGTTGAGATATGTATGCATTATAATTTATAATATAATTTTCGTTTCAGTATCAAAGAGAATCAGGATTCCTAAGATGAGTTGAGATATGTATGCATAATAATTTTATTTTTCGTTTCAGTATCAAAGAGATTGTGTATAACCAATACCAAGAATAGTAAGGATGGGTGGATGTTAAAAAGTTTCATAAAGATGTCAAGAATATTCACCCAACCTTGCAGATTATATTTTAGGGCAAATTCTTACCTTCTGGCGACCAGGGTACTTGAACTTGGCACGACGGAGAGCCTCAATCACATTAGCCTTCCAGCGGTCAGTGGAGCGGACGGACATGATGGGCTGTCCAATGCGCACACGGGCAACAGTGCCTTGGGGCTTGCCGAATGCACCACGCATCCCAGTCTGGAGCCTGGAAAATTAAAAGAGTTATTATATAATAGACTTGTGGCCTGTCAAGTCAAAATAGATACTTTTTATGAACTGTCAAAACGGAACTTTTGTTCCTGAGTTCTATGAAATAACAACAGAATGACGTCATGTAAAAGTGCCATCAAATGCTGTCTTTTTTGCACAAAATTTACTTTATAAAATATATCTGCTGGAAATATACAATTCTGAGAATGTCAAGCCATTTTGTACATAATGCTTCAACTTAAGTCTTGTTCCTAGATTTATTGGATTACCTTGGCCACAAGCCTATTGAAGGTCCTTTTTAATTGCAGTAAGTATGAGGTAGAGGCTCTTTAGTCATATTGTTTCAATGACCAGATAACCATTGCAACAGGATGGACACATGGAGGACATGCCTATGAAGTCAGTTCAACTTGATCAGTTTAAAAACTACCAATTTGTGCCATTAGTTTAGAGAAGTTTATAGTTTACACACCTATCAGTCTCATTAATGGCAAGTAGCTTAGTTCTCATCATATATGCCAATCTAGACACACATCACATCACATTAAATCAAGCACAGTTCTTCTTTTTCAAAAACACATCAAATGTAATAGGCCTGACGACTGTATCAATAATCAAATATTTAATGATTCTAAGGGAAAATATTATTAGCATTACGCTGCATGACGTCATGACAATGTAAACATCATCTGATTTATGCCAATTACTAATTTGGACATTGACATGTTTACTTATGCGTGACATCAAAGCCGACGCCATGACATCTAAGAGCTTTTTTCGCGCACTATTACAAAATATTAGAAAAATGGCTTTAAACTTTGTTATAGGTACTTTAGTTTATTACCGGAATAAAGTTTTTTTCGTAAATAGTAAATGTTTACCCACATTGTGCCAGAGGATTACAAAATCTTTCGTGATGCCTATTCTTCTGGACTAGAATGACTCTAGATTGTAAAATAATAGTGGTGCAATCAGCCTGTGGGTTTTGAAATTAATTGAGACTTACAGATGATACACAAACCATAAACATTTACATACAGGCACTTACATTGCATCTGGCGCCACACTAAGATAGCCTGTGTTGTGGGAACCAGAAACAGCAACATCACAAACATGTAAACATCCAAGACCTGGGATTTTTTTCACTTTACTTTGTAAACAACATGAAAATTATTTGTAGGAAGAACTTACCTATCAGCTCCAGCGCACGACAACATCTTGTTGATGCGGATAACGTGGAAGGGGTGAAGCCTCATGCGGATGTGGAACTGGTCCTTGCCGCAGTTCTTCACCAGGTATTTGTTGCAGCAAATGCGGCCTGCCTCCAGGGCCTCCGAGCTGAGCTGTTCATACTCGTCGGACACCAGGTGCACGCATAGCGGGAAGTCTTCAACGCTAGCCTTCTTCTTACCCAAGTCGAAGATACGGATCTTCGAGTCGGGCACACCACGACAAAACCGTGACTTCGGGTACGGTTTGTTCTTACAGTAGCGATAACTGAAACAACAATAAATAGGTTGTAGCTACACACAATGGCACTGTACGCAATGAAAACACAGAATTTCGAGGTTGAGGTATTTACCATCTAGCGGGTCGGCGCCCCATTGTGATCTGAAATAATATAAAAGAATTACTATGTATCTGTTTCGGCGTATAAACAGATGAATAAAATCTCAAAGTAATAAGCGTTTGTCAAGATTGCGATAGATTCTAAACGAGAAAAAATATTCACCTCCACAAAGTGACAACCGTAACCTCAAAAAGAAACGGAACGGAAGAGGATTTGACGTTTGTGACGTCTCTTGTTGCGGTCCGAATTGCACATTTGTCAAAAGATTACGATTAGGGGCTTTGGTTTGAGTCTCAGGTTTGAGTCATGTTTTCTCTGTGCTCTGAGCTCTCTAACCTAACATGATGATGATGATTTAGCCCCTTACTATACGCCAGCATGGTACAATAAAGTTAGTTCCACTTCGTCCGCTCCCTAACATATCTTGCCAGTCTGTAGTTCATTTGCAAAAAGTATATTTTTTTTCTACAGCGATGGGCTTGCTCCTTGTCTGTCACGCAAAATAATCACCAGTTCCGGCTAAAAGTGGGCACAGTTGTGCCTCTGCCATCCCGTATGGGAAAAAGCGTGATGCTATGTTATGTTTATGTATTTTCTTTTACGCTGTAAGGATGTTTCCACATGAACTCGATCTCGAAAATCTCGATTGTATTTTTTTATCGATCGAAGTCACCACGTCAACGTCACATTCACATCATGCACAATTTACATGGTTTTGGAACGCAAGTGTCGCAGTGTAGCAAATGTCAAAATATCAAAAACAATTTATTTTTTCAGCGGAAAAGTAGCCAATTCAGTAAAATATCCTTTGAATTAGTGTAATGGGTGCACTAACTAGCAGGCAAAATGCTGGAGTCGAAGAAGCTGACGTGGTGTCCAATCACGCCTATAAATATCCGCCAAGATCTGGTTCGTAGCTTGATGACCTTTTCATGGCTTTGCTGCCTTTTACAACAAAATATATACAGTTATTTCAATAATCCTACCAAACTAATAGATCGAGATAGGAATGTACTAAATTTTTTTATCCGGTAGTATATGCCTAAATTTTTAAGATGTTAATCTTGCTTCAATGCAATCATGTTAGCAAATTATCCTTGTAAAGATGTAAATTGCCTGTTTATTCAGTTAGGTACAACAATAATATGTCAGAGTGTCGGGGGGCGGGCGGAATACCACAACATTAAAGTTCTATATTTCTTATCTATTGTATATAGTTTTCTATGGAATCTGCCAAAGTCTTCACAAAATAAAAGGCCCGTTTTGACAGTTCACGCCCATGAAGTTTAACCCCTAATGCGTAGGTAATAAAAGCCAACTGTTGCGTACAAGCAAAGCATACAAGTTGCTCCTAGGAAAACCGCTTCTATTACCTATGCATTAGGGGTTCAAACTTCAAGGGTGTGAACTATCAAAACAGGCATTTTATTTTGTGAAGACTTTACCATATAACAGTTAACAAAAATTGGTTATTACATGCCCAGGTAACTATTTTGGTAGCCATTTCATCATGGGAGGCGAGAGATTCGATACTCCCCAGCCAGAAGCCTACCTGTTTGGTGAGAATGCTGACCTGAACTTCCTTGGAAGCAGACCTACACCGGTTAGTATTGTAAGAAAGAAAATACTTTAATTAAATATGTATTACAATGATTTATTTGTGTATTGTTTAATATTGTCCATTTCAGTTCCCATACCCTCCACCACAATCAAATGAGCCCACCAAGACACTGAAGAGTTTAGTCAACATTCGCAAAGAATCCCTCCGGTTTGTCCGCTGTCCAGAGCCAGTCGGCAAACTGTCAGACGAAAACAAAATTGGTGATGGTCTGGACAAAACTGTGGAACCTAATGGCAAGGGGACATATTACAACATTGAGTTCACATTTGACTGCGATGCCAGGATTGCCATCACCATCTTCTACTTCTGTACAGAAGAAGTTACTCCCACTGGTGTTGTGTAAGCCAACTCTCTTCTATGAATGATAAACATGAACTCTATGAATTATAGTCTACAGTCTTGTCACAAGTATTCTATTATCTCACAAGTATTCTATTATGTCACAAGTATTCTAATTTTACGTAACCCATTCAATACAGAGTACCTAACAACTATAATGGCTGATTTCACCAACATTCCCTGTTTTTAGGGGACACTTTATTTCCTTGCAGGGGCCATCTAACGGTTATTTCGCCTTGACCTAAGTATACGGTTCATCTAGGCTAATACTAGGGACCTTAAGACTTAAGAGGCTGGCCTCTGATACAATCACACGACAGTTAAGTAAAAGAGCTCTTCTTAGCTAAGTTTCCCCTAACTGCTGGTGAAACTCAACTTAAGTAATCAATTATTTTCCCAGTTACTACCCGCGCGACGCCGCCATGACATCACAAACCTACCACTACAAGAAGGGCGCTCGCCAGCAGTTCTGTCAGCTGGCGCACGTCATCGACCCCTCGAAGCACCCGGAAGAGGACTTGCAGTACAGTGCGGACCGCGAGATCATACCCATCGCGATATACTGCCGGGTCGATGAGGGCCAGGAAGGTAACTACACTGTTCACACTTTAATTAGGTACACTGGTTTTAAGCTAGTTTTGTATGGGAATCGGCAACTTATCTTACTAATCTTTTATAGCAAGAACAGAACAAGTCTCAATTGAATGGTGTGTTCCGGCACTTCCGGGAAAAAGGCATATGTATTTATGAATGTATGTTCCCTGATAGTTTGATGATGATGGTACGACGACGTACGGACGAGCACGGAGATAATATTTGAATCATTGTGTAGGAAGGAACCGACTACACAGTTCACATATCCAGACCAGAGTGATGAAACGTGATGCGTGTCCTTGAGTGTACGCAGTACGAAGTGAGTGTTATTTTATATTATGAGCAATATGTTGTTTCAGAGATCCGTCAGTCTCACACCACTATCGCAGTGGTGGAGAAGCACACGGACGGCACATACGTGTTAAAGGCGCTCAAACAGAAGCTGTTTGTGGACGGACTCTGCTATCTGCTGCAGGAGATCTACGGGATTGAGAACAAAAATCTTGATACTAAGGTGAGACTCAATTCTTTCTGAAAATTCATATCAAACCAGCTTTATGCCATGGCTCCTAACAAACTGACGCATGTTTTTCTTAGGTGGGCGCTTGACTCCATCCTAAAACGCAGCTCACATTTAAGATCTCGATACCATGTCCGCGTTCGCATCTGTTCCTATGTGCGTAGTCGAGCCTAAATTGAGCTCTATGAATAGTATTAGAGTCTTTTGAAGGGGCGATACAAAATATAAAACATTTCCCTCAATCTACTAGGAATACTAAGATCAACTGACTCAATTCACCATTGGATCAAATATCACTCAGGGAGAGACTTCCGTGTAGGCATAGGTAGCAGGGAAAATCATGCATCGAAAGTGTTCCAATTTAAATGTCACTGAGTCTTATACAGGGTGTAACAGAAAGGACGAAAGGTGTAGTCATATTTTGGGCGGTTGTTAGGGACATAATTCTGAGCAACATTCACTATGAAACCAATTTGATCAGAGCAACTTAAATTTTCACTTCTCTATACAAATCAGCTGACCGCCCGGACCAAAACATATGGAGCAATGAAAAATAAAGTTGCTCTGATCAAATCGGTTTCAAAGTAAAAGTTGCTCAGAATTATGTAACTAAAGTAAAAATAATCTAATAATCATAACTATTACCCGTTCGCTGTAGATTTGCCGGTGCGTGGGTGGAATTTCCAGGGAATTTAATAGGTACTTTGTGTCTTTAAATAAGTAATTCCAACGAACCACTGTTAGATTAAGGTGAGTTCACCTAGACTCGCATACCATCTCAGTCTGCTAATTGTTTGTCTTGCTGTCCTCTCATTTATCTTGTAATTGTTGAGTTTGCTAATTGTACTAGTATAGGTCTTACCAAATAAAAAAGACAACTTGATAGGTAGCCGTTTTTAAAAGTCAACAGTTGAACTGCATGTTAGATTTAAGTTAGTTAGTTTATTTAAATTTCAAATTATTAACTATTGTTTTCAAAGAAAATTTCAGATAAGATAACACAAAACCAAGACCATAGGCAAAAGAGGCTAGTCCCCACGACACAGGGAATCCTAGCGTGGGGTCTAGGGATACTTTAAAAAGTTGTAAATCTATTTAACAATAAACGATTTTGTAATGTATTGTAATGGTCTCCCTAACAACCCCCCTAAAATATGACTACATCCTTTTGTTACACCCAGTAGAATCTCGTAGAATGTCATAAGATTCATTTCATCTGAACTTGAACACTCACAAATATTCCTGCTGAAGGTCCAGCCTATGAAACTTGAATGTGTTCCCCAGCCAACAAGCGACGAAGAGACGGAAGACGGCGGCTCTGAGTGCGTGATCTGCATGTGCGACGTGCGCGACACGCTCATCCTGCCGTGCCGCCACCTCTGCCTGTGCAACTCGTGCGCCGACTCGCTGCGCTACCAGGCGAACAACTGCCCCATCTGCCGCGCGCCCTTCCGAGCGCTGCTGCAGATAAGGGCGCTGCAGAAGGTGTCTGGAGTGGCGCCGGCGCTGCCCACTGCCACGCCTATAGACGTGAGTGGAGTGCTGTTGATAACATTAGCTGTAATTCCTGCTTAGAGCCGTCAGCTGTAACCGTCTATTTCCA
>OY735257.1:1189825-1226825 GCA_963457715.1 Argyresthia albistria | reverse complement strand
GCAATATACGGCGTTTCGTGAACAAAAGATGTCCTTTGGCAGGATTGATCTGTAGGTACAAAGGATAGATTTAAGAAGTGGAGCCACCTGGAAGAAGTTTAAAGAACCAGGATGTAAGTTCAATAATTTTTAAAGATTTGCCCCCACAAAAAGGCTAAAAAGGGGGCTAAACTTTGTGCAAAATACAAAAAAAAACCAGACAAGAATCTGTAATTTGGCAGGTACAACTACCTAGTTTAAAGATCCAGCACGTAAGTTCAGTATATTTTATATTTTTTTAAGATTTGCCCCCACAAGGGGCAAATAAGGGGGCTTAAGTTTATATAGCGTGTTTGGTATCGTTTTCGTATAAAAGTATGGAGATTCTAATTTTTAGGTTATTAAGGGACTCTTTCATACAGAAAGCCTATAATTAGTTTATTGTAAAAGTTTTTTTTTTCAAACATTATTTTTTTGCCCCTTGTAGAGGGGGGGGGGGGGGCAAGATTTTGAAAAATCATACTGAACTTAAGTCCTAGATCTTAAAACTACCTACCTGCCAAATTACGGCTTCATAGGTCAAGTTTTTGTTTTTTGTCCATACAAAATTTGCCCCTCCCTCTTTCCCCTGCATCAGAATTCCAGATGGCTCCACTTCTTAAATCCATCCTTTCGACCTACAGATCAATCCTGCCAAAGAAAATCTTTTGTTCACGACACGCCGCATAATTAGACGTAGAATGGCCGCTAAATGTGTGCTTTAGGATTTTCTCAACAAATTGCTTGTTTGTTTAGTTGTCATTTATGAATCAATTATTTTATTTTCATGACAAGGCTTATTTTCATTTGCATGACATCTAATTTGAAATTCAATTAAAAATATTTTCTTGGATTCTCACATGATAACTTGATGTCATATATTTTTGGGTAATTCTATTTACTACTACTATATAGTAACAAAATGTTTGTATTGTACCTACTGGATTTATTGTATGGTATAATAGTACATATAGGGTAGGTGTGTAGTGTGACATGAAAGATCTTCAAGTTTACCTATTCTTTAGTAATGCTAGCTGATCAACTGTAAACCGAACCGTCTCTACATAATAGAACAGTATTTGATTGTCTGCAATACCAATTATTGTGATTTTGTAGTTTAAGTGAGAGAATATTTATATTGATTTGTTTTTGAGTGAGGGAAATTAAAGTTACTCAAACTAAAACATGTTGTCTAATTTTTTAAGTTTAATAATTCTGCTAGATGAAAACCTATAATTACAGTGAGCATTTCATATTTTGATCTATCAAATAATGAATTCACTTCTTTAGTTGCTTTTTAGCGTCTTCAATGCCTTCTTTCATATTTTGCGAAAACTTTTTAAAGAATGAGATCAGTCTATTTACTTTCTGTGGATCCACATCATCTAGTTTAGCCTTCCCTCTATAGAACATGGACACTGCTAGTTGTGCCGCTCTTCGCACGGGGTAAGACTCCGCCATCTTCTGAACGAGCCGCTCATTGTTTGCTAGGTACTTCAGCAATGTCCTGAGAGGCATTTTGTCTTATTCACTTGAATGAAGCTTCGAATGAGCACATATTATTTCTGTATTTCTGCAGTAGCTCTCGTTTCAGCTTCAGCTGAGTCCGGAGTATCTCAAATTGCTTCAGTTGGTCTTGCTTGTTGTAGTCGATGCCCGGCAGTCTCAGTATCTGGAAGTGGCATATTAATTTATCTATGGTGGGTGGAAGCATACCTCTGTCGTTGGGAGATGTATAAGTATTTCACAGTCAGTAATTGATCAAGTGATTTGGCAGGTTGAAATGTCACTTGGTGAAATAATGTTGCTCGCCTCTGAATCATAGTGACTCATAGATATGTGTATTTTTGAATTGAATAATGAATGAAATAAAACAGTCAGATGAATGAATAGTTTATACTTATTTCACATTTTTGCTAACGGGGCAGGCTTAACACTAATTAACACACAAACTGGTTATAGGCTATTTACATGGGTCAACCTTTGACACAGAACATCAAAACATTCTGGGACACCTATAGTTGAAATTCCCTTAACTGTCGCATTTTTCGTGTACACCTACAAAAATTAGACATTCATTCAATCAAAACAAAATATATTTATTTCAAAAACAGGAAATGTACAGCGAAAGGTAATACAACAGATTAGGACAGACAAGTAACAAAGGAATCAACTAAATATTTTAAGGGTATACATACAAATAAATATGAGACATTTTGTAGTACATTTAGGATGAGAGACAAGCTGTATCCTAGCTAGATTATGTAATAATCTGTATTAAGGAATACCAGGCCCAGCCCCTTAGACATTAGTAAGGCATACTATTATTGTAGCATCTATTAGGGCTTTAGAAATAACTTCGACAATAAAGTATACAAACAATCATTCACTGAACGAATGCTCTCGATTTTTTTGGCACAACTAGGTATTTGTTTTTCGGCAAAAACTGGTATCACTCAACCTGTCAAATCACTTTGATCCACTACTGAATAGATTATAATGTTCTTAACATCGGTTGCAATCATGCATCATCCATTGTGAAAGAAATTATTTGTTTACCTGAGCTCTCGCAGCGTCCAATTTCTTCTGCAACTCAAGAACTTTTTGGCTGCAGTCTTGAGATTCCCTTGCTTTTGCAGCGTTATCGTGAAAGTCTCTCTCAACGCTAAAACAAGTGAACATAAATTTTTATGGTCATGTAACTACTATCACTACTACAGAAAATGAGTGACGATAAGGGAGCTAAAAATACCTGCGAATGATTTCGTACACAATGGGCAAAAAATCTACGTCTACATCTTGCACTGTCAACGGGCTGAAGCTATTTTGTTCTGAATGATCTGCATTGTTTTCCATTGTCACGGTTCACACGATGAAATAAAATAAAAGCACTTGCCTAAAAACGCTCTTGTTTTACTTTCATTTTACGTTACAATAATTACAACATTACAAGAAATCGAAAAGGAAATCCACTTTAATCCATCCACACTATTTTTAGGTTATGCATATTTATTTGACATTTGACAAAAGCCACTTTTTTATCGAAGTCGTGTTCCGTGACATCGCTGTCAGCGCCTTTTTTATCGCCAAAACTGACTCGGATGGGGCAGCGCCCCCTTATTCGCTATAAATAACTCAACTCAGTGGTGAACCGGTGATGATCACGCTAATATTATCCGATTTATTTTGGTTACACGATAATTGAACGACACCAATACTTCTTAATTTTTACGGATCATCATTGACCACACCAATGACCACTGAGTTAGCGAATAAGGGGGGCGCGTAACGGCTTCGTAGACGATATAATCGTTTTTGGCGTGACTCGGAACGGGGGGCGAATGAAAGTCATGGTCCAATAGACGTCAATGCATTTATTAATACTCAGAATATCATCTTTTTGTTTTCCTCCTCTAATACATCGGTCATGTAAGCATTCCTCTTTATTGTTTCTATATAATTTTATAATAATCGCAATAAATCCCACACTCTCAAATCCTGTTTCATCCATAAAATCCTAAAGTAACTATTGATAAAACAACCTTGATCTTCATCTCGCGCGCCGCGCGCGTGATCGTGAATTCGTGATCTTCCGTTTTGGAACGTAACCTAATTTGTCAAACAAATTCGACGATATTTGCCACCAGGGCGAACAGTATTGTGATTATTTCTAAATTAGAGGTGAAATAACTAAAAGTGAGGTTCAATTCATTAATAAAACTCATGCTGTGATTATTCCTCAACAATTACAATTAAAATAATTATATTCCTGTAAGGCAATCATGCTACATAGTGCATGAACGAAATGTCTGTGAAACCTACAATTTACCATGAAAAACAGGTTAAAGAGTTGTGCGCACTACACGCACTTAATAACTTATTCCAGGTGAGTTCTAAGCGCTGTTATTTTCATTGTTTTTATCTTGTAACTGGGTCAAAATTTATCTTACCGTTTTCCCACTGAATGTACAGTGTCAGATAATTCCCAGCTTATTTAAATTTATTTATCCCCCTTTCAGACAAGAAACACCTTTACGAAGACAGAGTTAGATGTGATATGCAGTCAGCTATCCCCAAATGTTTGGTTAAACCCACACCGGTCTATGCTGGGGCTTGGCAACTATGACATCAATGTCATCATGGCAGCTCTACAGAAGAAAGACTGTGAGGCTGTCTGGTTCGACAAGAGAAAGTATATAAAAACTAACATAATAGAATTCTGTGTATTTTATTTGATAGTTATGAAGTAACAATACTAATTTATGTGCCTACATGTTTTGTGTTGTCTTATATGTAATTTCTTTAATTTCAGAGATCCCGGCTGCTTAGATTTATCCAATATCTGTGGTTTCATCCTGAACGTGCCGTCGGACTACAAGCTGGGGTTTGTGATGCTGCCACTACGCCGGAGACACTGGATCACCATCCGACAGATTCAAGGAAACTTCTACAACCTTGACTCCAAGCTTGAAAGTCCACAGCTAATAGGCAGAGTAAGGAAACTATTTAATCTATACACACACATACAGTACACATACAGTAAGATGAAGAATTAGCTGAGATGGTAATTTTATATGTAAGCCTATTGAGTAACAAAATCTATTTATATTTGTCAATGCCAGTTGAAAACAATACTTTGTGATTTGGCAATTTTACACGTTAATTGAATGGGTAGTACTCAACAACAATTCAAGAGCAATTTGGATAATAGGAAACCAAGTACAAACTGAAGTGTAACATTGTTTTTTAACCTTTTCAGAGTAGCGACCTCATAGCATATCTGAAAGAGCAGCTGGACAGTAAAGAGAAAGAACTCTTTGTGGTGGTCAGCAGAGAAGTTGAGGAGAAGCAGCTCTGGATGCACCAGTATGTGTCGCAGACCTCCCGAGTGATTCCGGACAGCCTGTCTCACCCCGGCATCCGGCACCATGACAGCTCCGTAGACAGTTTATCATCAAACTCCACCAATGACTACAGAAATCGCGATGCGGAGTGTGTACATTTGAATGAAGTGAACTGCATAGTTGACAGGGACTCCAGGATCTAGTGTTCTGATTGTGATACCATAGCAATTTATCTGTGTTCAGATTTCTCATGTGTGTTTGTAAAATTTGTATGTATTGAGTGATAATTTCGGCCTAACGAGGGGTGGTCTACTTGCAATTCGGTGTATTTACATTTAGGTACTTAAGTATCTTGTTGCAATTTTTATTTATGATCTAAACTCAAGAATTTCCTATTTATTATTGTGTACAAATTGGAGAAGTTGTGTCATAGTGGGCGTTAATTGATATTTTTATCATATATCTGGTATCTGGTTAAGGCCTAAGACATAAAGGCCCTAAGTAGTAGGTAGTGTCATATTATTAGTTAAAAATACTTTTTTGTTAGACACTTATAAGCAGCATTCCTGTAATGTTAGATGTCTAGCTAGCTGCGACAATAATACCGAAATATCAGAAACTTCTATCACATTGATAGCAGTCTTTAAAATTTAAAAATAAATTACAATGTAAAAAGTATGTATAGTATCAAGAAAGGCTTACCCAGATGATCACACATCAATTCTGTGTTTCGATGAGATGCATTATGATATTTAAACTATTCTTTGCATGTATTTATGCAGTATTAAAAGTCGTTGTTAGCAATAATATTCAAGCCAAATATTGCCTCATTTTTGTGTTCAATGTAACCAAAAACCAAATAAAATAGGTTACCTAAACTTAATTGAAAGCATATACAGACAGCTTTTATTTAGTAAGTTGTTTTATTTCAGCACAAGACATTATACCTGATTTTGTTTGAATGTGGCTTAGCTATACAACTGATCATCAGGTACCTCATAATCACATCTTCACTTTCTTGTACCTACTTCTCAATTCATCACATTTAATTTTATTGTTTTTACATTGATAACGATTTATTCCTAATTCAATTTTTGTTATTTTAATTGTAAATCTCGAAATGAATTTCTACTTTGTACAATATTATTTACATTTGGTTAATAAAACTTATTTTTGGTATAAATAGAAAGAGGAATTAAAATGTTTCATTCTTCTCTGTTCTTTTATGTATTTGTTTACAAAATCAAACTGTACAATGTGGCGAGTCACGTTCTTCGTGTCGCTGTATAGGCCGAAGATTCATATTAGTAGTAGTAGGTACCTACGTGGTACAGTCAGCATCAGTCACACACATGTGAGCCCACAAGCTACCCAATAGATCTGCCGTAAGTGTGTAAACACACTATGCCGAAGATACGCGACCGAAGTTCCGCGGCTGATTTTACGTTCCGACGTATTCGGCTGATATTTATGAGACACCATAAGTGTCGAACTTATCTAGTAGTTACCTTACTTACTTAGCTGCCGCTGAACATACGCCCGCCCGACTAATTCAAATAGCATTGCAGGCCTAATCTTGCCGAACTTCGGTATAGTGTTTAGTTTAGACTTAACAAGCAGAAATGTCAGTGTCAAAATTATGAATATCCACGATGACGCGTGACGTAGCTATTTGCATCTTTGTCTTTCAGCAGAGTGCCTCGATGAAAAAGAAAAAGCAAATAGCTACCTACGTCACGCGTCGTCGTGGATGGCGTTACCTATTATTCATATTATATTCGTTATTGCACTATAACTTAATATTAAAACTTGAATAACATTTTTGTGCGCAGGACGCACTCTAACATGGATGTTGGTTGACATCATTTTGACACTTTCGCTTGTGTAGATGTTCCTGGTTTGCTAGGATGTGTATATTTGTTGACAGTAGCTTGAGTGAGTGCTCAAATATGCTGATGCTGAGTGCCGACTGTACCTATTAGTTTGCGCAATGTAGCAATAAACGGATGTTGATTCTAAACTCAGTAGCGACATCGGTTATTCCGTTAACAAACCTCATATACTAGTAAAGTGCGCTGTAAATAACCGACAGTTGAGGTGTCAAAACGATTAAACTAGAGGAACTAAAGGCACTAAGCTGACAACCTTCAAATCCGACAGCTCTTGCGCGGTGGCCAAAGATGCCATTTTCAAACACACCATTTTAATTAGTTTAATTACTAGTAGTTCGTGTCGCCTTCGGAATCGCAGGCAGTAACATAATAATAATAACTTAGCGTCACGCCTTTTCCCATACGGGGTGGCAGAGGCACAATAGGCCGACAAGTAAAAGCAACTAAAATCGTAACTAGGCATTTATTGAATATTAGGACAGTTGGCGTTCTTAGCTAGGTACAGTCTATCGGGGTCGAGTCTCAGTTGCTGCAGTACGGAGTAGACGTGCGCGCGCGTCGACGCTTGCAGCTCGCGCCGTCGAGCCAGCACCCACATTCGGTCTGTAGAGAAACAGATGTCTACTTCATTTATACATACTACTTTATTGCAAACAGAAACAGAATACAGACACTTAATAATGGAAGAAATATATGTACATAGGCGAGCGTATCTCTATAAGAGTTCTACTCTTAATTACGAGTAATTTGGTTTCAGTATCGGATTGTACCGTAGCTCGGGCGGGAGATAATACTTAATCTATGGTGCTATAGGCTTAGACAAGAATATTACGCTTGCGTCCAAGACTCCAAGGTAATCCAATAAATCAAGGAACAAGTCTTAAGTTGAAGCATTATGTACAAAATGGCTTGACATTCTCAGAATTGTATATTTCCAGCAGATATATTTTATAAGTCAATTTTTTGCAAAAAAAAGACATCATTTGACGGCACTTTTACATGACGTCACTCTGTCGTTATTTCATAGAACTCAGGAACAAAAATTCTGTTTTGACAGTTCATAAAAAGTATCTATTTTGACTAGCAGTATGCAAGCCTAAACACACTATGCGGAAGTTGCGCGACCGAAGTTCCGCGGCTGATTTTACGTTCCGACGTATTCGTATTATAAGTAAGATAAGATAAAGTTTATTTGTACTTTCTACCACTTTTAACATAAAGATTACAATGAAATTGTCAAATTGTTGTACATGGTGTCATCAATATAATTTCGACTTCTAACCCCTAAGCTAGGTAATGAACCTCCATCTTAGGGATTTTGGGTCCTCCGGTTGTCAGAATTTATTAACAACAATGTAGGTAATTGGAAAAATTGTTAAGTAGAGGAGTGACTCTCACCGGCATGCGCTAGCGTGACACTCGTGCACGACCACACAACGGCGACCTGCTCGTAGTCCGTGTACAGCACGGTGTACTGTCCGGCGCCGGGCAGCAGCCGCGCGATCACGTACGGCATCCGGTTGTTGAGCTTGTACCGGAACGCCGACGAGCCGTTGTAGCTCGGGATGCCGAGCCCGTGCGAGGAGGATGGACTGCCGGTCCTGGGGGACAGACAGTTAACACAATTAATATTAATTGAACTACCTGGATCCCTATACCAACTCAGCAGGACCTAGTTAAATAGTACTGCCCAGCTTCGTACTAATTAAAACTTATAGGAAAAAAACGGTCAAGTGCGGGTCGGAATCGCACACGAAGGGTACCGTACCATCATACACCAAAAATTAAGCACTCAAAACAAAAAGAAAAAAAATATTGCCCTTATCCTCACGGTTATTTGAACTCACGATCTACGGATTGAGGGCCTACAACATACAGGCTAAGCTACCACAACTATGTGGGTTGACGCAAAATATATCATCATATCATATTGAAATGCGTGGATGTATCAAAACAAGTCTCTTATATGGGGACCCCCTTTAATTTGTTATATCTCTCGTATTTCAGTATTTGTTGTTGTTGCGGCAACAGATATACACATTTTGTGAAAATTTCAACTTTCTAGCTATTACGGTTCGTGCTCTAGGACCCGCTGACGGACGGACGGACGGACAGACGGACAGTGGAGCCTTAATAATAGGGTCCCGTTTGGCACCCTTCTGGTACGGTACCCTAAAAAGCATTGCGTACTGATTAGGTCCTGCTATAAGAGTTGGTATGAGGCCTCTTGATGATTGATGGCCCAAAGCAGACATAAATAATATGCTCTTTTCCCAGAAGAGGGGCAGTCAGAGCAATGGCGGACTAAGTGGCCCCCCTTTGTTTTGCAATTAAAAACAAGTTAACTTACAGTTGGATTGAAAAACAATGAAACTATTGATAAAGTAAACAAAGCAGTAATGTCGTAACGAGACATAGTCGTGTATCGTATTATCGTGTATCCTTATGGTTTTACGACACAAAAGGAATGCGCTCTATTGTATAACCGTACTAACCATCTGTTGATCGTGTGTACGGTAATGTACATGTAGCCGCGCTCGTTGACGGTGACGTTGAGTGACGTGCAGCTCGTCGGCAGCTCGATCGGACAGAACGAGCGCTCCAGCTCGAACCAGATGCCGCTCATCTGGGGAGAACACAACTGGCGCGTGTAGCGACATCTATCTGCAGGAGTGCGAACTAAATTCAGTTTGTTGCTATGCTATACCACAGATACCATAATATTATACTTACTAATACAGATAGACCACCTAGAACAAAATATGACACCGGCGTAAACTGAGATGCTACGGAAGCTTCTTTAGTTCGAGGCCAGTATAGCTTGGTGCAGCACCATCGAATTACTGCAAATACCACGAGATGGCGCTAAGATATATGGGATTTATTCTAAGATTAACGCCACCTAGAAGTATGTTAACTGAAACCATGGCGTTTATCTCTTTTTTACGAAGGGTTACTAATTCTAATTTGTATGGGATGAGCGCCCGGTGGCAATACATTGTATAGCTCTATGATTGTATAGTAGTATACAATACAATCTAATGTCGCTGTTTCTGGTTCCCACGTCACAGGGTATCCTAGTGTGGGGCCAGTAGCAATGTATGTGCCTGTATGTAATGTTTATGGTTACGAGCCTCCGTCTCTCGGTGTATAGGCTTTCGAATAGTACCTACCTAACAATCAATTCAACAAAAACGTTATTACACTTTTAAGTTGCACCTGTAGATGTCCTCAGTAAACCCGTGCAGTTGGAGCAGAAATAATAGAGATTCTTTACTTATCATAAACCTTGTCCCATTCAGATCAGACTTAAGAATAATCAGTTTTTAAAACAATACATTAAACTTGTTTTAAATTACTTTTCCGCTTGTAACACCCAACAGTTACAAAAATAGTAAACAAGGTAGCGTGTGTGTAACAGGAAGTCGTGACGGCCCGTTAGCGGTTCTACAAGTTACACTGTTACACCCTTTAAACTTTGGAGCGCCTTTAATGCAGGTACGCGCCAAGTTTGTTTGGCTCTGAGCAAGCTGTGTCGCCTCTATGTTTCTCACCCCAGCTTACCATAAGCGAGAAAGAGAGAACACAATTCGCTCAGAGCCAAAGAAACTTTGTGCGAACTGCGCTCCTGTCGTAATACGAGTACAGCTTGGCCTGAACGTGACTGTACATGAGTGTGACTTGAGTGACCTTTCAACCTCTGTCCACGTGCACTACGTATAGGTGTGTGTGACACGTGTACTAGTAGGCGTGTGGGTTACTCAGTGTCAGCAAGGAAGGCCAAGTCTAGCGATGTCTAGGTCTCGTCTCGGCGATATCAGCTGTTACCGCGAACGGTTATTATTATATCGTCATCAGATAGCTGTGGTCTAAAGCCAAGGAACAGTAAAACAATCAAAGGTTTACGTACCATTAATAGAAGGGGGGATCGAGGTCACAGCACAAGGATGTCAAAAATATCATATTCTTTATCAAAGCTTCGAATAATGCCGAAAAATACATATGAATTAATACTACTATCCTGCCGTTCAGAAACTTTTTGTACGTATGATTACATTATTGACACAAGAAAGTAAGCAGTACCCAAAGCAATATAATAGTAGTACAATCGAGCAAGACTTTCATTATAATCAACTGAAATATGAGCTCTAAATCTCTCCCTCCACGGAGTGTTTGATTGGTTGACAGTGTTCCTCTTTGCCCTCCGGCCAATGAAGTAAACTGTTAGTTACACAGCGATGCAAAAATAAGTAAGTATCAAAATAAAGTATTTGGACAACGAAGTGCGACCTCTGCTGGCCCGGTTCCATTTGCGTAACAAGTGGGGCACCGTGCGGAAAACTGTTAAATGTGTATTTTTATCATGTGCATTTGCATACACACACATTCAGTCACATAGGCAGAGTACAAATGTAAACTAACCCTATGTATAATTTACTCTATGTAGTAAACTATATTCGGTGGGGGAACAAAAGTAGCTATGGATATATCACATGGCTGGAGCGTCGCGAGCTCGGCTCGGTAGAATGCCGTGTGCCTTGCTTGATGTAACTAACACAACTAGGTGTGAGTCCGAAGTGAGAAAATAACAACAATTTACATAAACTCTACTTTCGGATGCATATTTCGACATTAACTACACTTGTGCAATAAAGTCGAACAAATATTGTTTTGTCAAGTTTAACTGCAGCTAAACTACAGAAAATATTTATAATAACACCATTTTACTGGGAACCCTTACACTATCGGGCCAATCAGAAGCAGGAGGGCCCTTACATTTAAAGTAAATCCGGTAGTTATTAACACTGTTGAGGAGTAAATAAGAGAGAAATAAACAACCAGTTACCTTTTGAACATCATAGTTGTGCGGTGTGGGGTACACTGGACATTTCCCGGTGCCCGTACACAGCGCTGGCACTGTCATGGTACAGATTAGTACAATATACAATTTCAACCCTCCCATCACTCGGAAGTCACCCATATCACTGCACCACGATACAAAAGAAAGCCAGTAACACTGTCAGAGTTATGTTTTGTAAACAGAAATATATTTTAAAACAGACCGCAGTGCGACTGTTCGTTTGTGGATTTCGACGCGTACTTGTGATTACTATTCCACATTTACGTATGCACGCGCCGAGGTTTAAATAAATCTGCATAGCTACCTAAATATACTTGTTTCATTGTCACTTATATTCATTAGTTGGTGACGGTGCACAAGTGCTATCAAACCATATCTGTGGGTTTTCCCTATGTCAACTCCGCAACTGTGCATTTACCACCCTGAATGGGTAACTCCCAAAGAGCATGCATCCTGCTTTCAGCATAGTAACTCCTAAACCGAATAGATTTAATGGGGCATACCCATCCTTGTTTTTGGAGCTTATGTGCAGAAATAATATGCCTAGAGGTGGCATTGAAAGTGTAAATTGTAGGAGGAAATGTAATCACTGACCTTGTCTGAACGAGGAAACTTAACTGTATGTCAATATTCTGCCCCTGCCACCCCGTGTGGGAAGGGGCGTGACGCTGTGTTGTGTTGTTGTACCAAGTGGAATGTTTTATAAGTGTCTGCTCCACGTCTGGGAAAAAGATCTTATGTTTGTTTGTAAATAGGCGTTAATTAATCAAAACGATTTCAAACATAACATACATTTATTTATCGTTTCACGAGATAATTAAGTTTCGATACTTACAAACTATTATCAACAAATATGTATTACACAGCAGACAGAAAATTATCAATACGAATAGTAACTGCAATGTTGTGTGACATGATGCACGCTTGTCTTTTTCTATTATAAATATGTACAACACGAATTAGATTAACGATTACCTATTATATTCGTACAAACACTTCAACTTATCTTGTCTCGCGGGTCTATGTGTGTGTTTGCGTAGGTTACATAGACACACGGCTGCAGTATGCGTGCACGGACGACTGCCACACAAATAAAAGCACACGCACACAGAGCAGCGAGACAAGGTGAGTTGAAATATGTTTACTGGGTTTATGTTTATGATAATTTAAATAAATCACAACAAGCACAACATCTTTTAGATTTTTGTTTACCGTTCCAGAAAAAAAGTATAATAACATTTTTTAAATAAAATAAATAAATAATTAATAAGAGACATTTGTTCATTTTCACATTATGGACTTTGGATCAAACCCACATACATATCTACAAAGTAATATCTGAGCTCCGTATTCATAAAACATCAACACTTGTGAAGCCGTCTTCATACGTATCTGCAACTCAAGTCCGTGCGTGAGCGAGCTAAGAGCGTTAATGAACACGGGCCTAATAGATGGTTCTGTCTTTACACAACTATGTTCCATTATTTTCAACTCGATTCAGGATAAAACTTTCCAATAACAGAGAAATAACCACAAATACTTACGATATTATACAAAAAAGTAAGCGAGATCTCGGATCACATGCATTCTACTTACTAGCCGCGTATTATTTATATAGTAGTAATATTGTTCAAAATTACCTGTGCACCCTCTGGGAAGCAACTGTCTCCCATGATACAGGTTTTTCCTGCTTTGGGAGGCAGGGACCTTAAATCTGTAAAATTTTATTATTTTGAACAATAAATTATTCTTATTCTTTATTCTTGTTCTTATTTTTCTAGGTAAAAGTGAAAATATACAGAATGTCACAGAAACATACAGGATGTAACAGAAAGGTGTAGTGATATGATACTTGGATCTACCTATTGTTGATTTATTTATCCTTTCCATCCTGGGTTTGCTGGAAGAAATCTCTTGATAGAGATAAGCTCGCCTTTGTACATCTTCCAAACCTTATGATCAGAAATGACTAAATCCTTCTGTTACAACCTGTATATGAAGTATATAATATATAAATATTAAATATTACGTTAGGGGATTGTTAGGGACACCATTCTGAACAACTCTCACTATGAACCTATTTGATCAAAGCAACATTATTTTTCACTTCTCCGTACAAATCAGGATCGCCACAAAATGTAGCATGTGAAAAATAAAGTCGCTCCGACCAAATCGGTTTCACAGTGAAAGTTGTTCAGTATGATGCCCCTAACGCCCTAAAATATGACTACTCCTCTCTGTATAGCATCCGCCCGTCACCGTAATTCCCAACCGTGTGCTCACTGATCACCACTTGATGTTGAGCGCGATGTCCTGTTTCTCGACGGCGCGGTAGGTGGTGTGCAGCATGGCACGCGCCTTGTCCGAGTCCTTGCCGTCGAGCCACTCAGAGTACAGCTTCCTGGAAACCATATTCGTATCATGAGTACAACATGTAGTATACGTAGCCTATTAATGTTCCCACCGAGGGGCACGGGCGTGTAATATTGATCCATACTCCACCACGCTGGCTCAGTGCGGGTTGATGGATGGAACATATAACTAACAACTAATAACTGTTATGTATTGTTATTTTATAAAGTTTATATAAGTACTGTATTTTATATTTATGCTGTAATTTCTGTGTGTTATGTAGTTTTATTGCGCACTAGGACTGTCCTCATGCACATGCATTCCTGTCCTGCCTAGGTTTGCAGGAAGAAATCTCTCTTTAGAGATAAGCTCGCCTTTGCGTATAATATTTCTTGTAAATGTATTTTTTATGTTTCTGTGCAATAAAGAATATGAATATAATAAGTATTGGCGCCCAAATAGCGTTCTCATCAATTTACCAACGTTTTAGAATTTGGACTACTAGATGTTACATGGAGAAAGTTAATATAGTTGGGTTATTATTACTGACACCAATCATTCCCACATATTTCGACTCTTTATTGACAAATATCTGGGGACAGAGCTTTGCTCAACGGTTGGTGGTACAAACACAATAAAACATTATATTCATATCATCAGACTGCATTAACATCGATCAATATGCTGCTGTTTTGGAACAGCTGCAAACGAGAAGCAAACAAGAAGGTTGAATAACAGTAGATGATGAACTTAGATTCGACCTTATTTGAACAAACCTTTTTGTGTGAATTTTCCGAAGACGCGCCAAAAAGTGTCACGTGATCTGAGGTCGCAATGGTTGACTTTTTAGGGTTCCGTACCCGAAGGGTGCCAAACGGGACCCTATTACTGAGACTTCGCTGTCCGTCTGTCCGTCCGTCCGTCCGTCCGTCCGTCTGTCACCAGGCTGTATCTCATGAACCGTGGTAGCTAGACAGTTGAAATTTTCACAGATGATGTATTTCTGTTGCCGCTATAACAACAAATACTAAAAATCAAAAGAAATTTAATATTAAGGGGGGGCTCCCATACAACAAACGTGATTTTTTTGCTCATTTTTGCTCGATATTGATAATGGTAGCAGGTAGACGCTTAAAATGTTCACAATATATTGAGTATATTATTTACTTAAAAAATAAATAATTAAATTAAAATTAAATTAATATTTAGGGGGGGCTCCCATACATTTTTTTGCGGTTTTTTATAGATAATGGCACGGAACCCTTCGTGCACGAGTCCGACTCGCACTTGGCCGGTTATTTATTGTCATTGGAATTTATGCCTTATTTTCAATGTACTAAAGTGAAATTATCAATCCTATTGCACGGGTATGAGAAAAGAAAACTACAGCGCCTTTTTCGTGAACTCAAAACATATATCGTTACATACAAATATTCCTCGTTTAAAGGTAAAGGCTACCAATTGGGGATAAACATTTCCAACAGCCACATGCATTGCTTCTGGTCCCACACTAGGATACCACGTGAGACTCACTTGCGCGCTAGCGCGTTCTCGTGCGCGCTGGCTAGCGGCAGGGCGGAGTACAGCGCCTCCAGCTGTGACGTCAGCTCGCGCGCACTCTCGTCCGCCTCTACGTGCATGTAGGTGAGACTCACTTGGCTAGCGCGTTCTCGTGCGCGCTGGCTAGCGGCAGGGCGGAGTACAGCGCCTCCAGCTGTGACGTCAGCTCGCGCGCACTCTCGCCCGCCTCTACATGCATGTAGGTGAGACTCACTTGGCTAGCGCGTTCTCGTGCGCGCTGGCTAGCGGCAGGGCGGAGTACAGCGCCTCCAGCTGTGACGTCAGCTCGCGCGCACTCTCGCCCGCGGCCGGACGCGCCTGCGCGCCGCCGTTCAGACAACCTGCGGAGCAGGGGCCGGTTTTATCTAAACACCTCGTAAAAACAGATGAAAATTGCATACATGACGCCTGGATATGTGGTGGTAAAATACGATCAAATAGATTTTGTTTATTTTGGACTTGAGATCCATAGCTATGAGAAAGCATCTGAAATCTCGCGCAAGTAACAAGTAACAAGTACTCGCGGGATTTCACGCGAGCATAGACGAACGACTTTCACAACTGATTCAATATACGCCGTGAAAAAAGGGAACGTTAATGAATAAATAAACGTACCTGAGGGGCACGCCATGACCTCGACGTAGTGGTAGGGCGACTTGCCCCGCTTGAGCTTCTGCACCAGGTTCTGTATGTTGCGGAACCCGTTCGCGATCGCGAAGCGGAGCACGGGGCGGCCGTCTCGCTCCAAACTCACTTCGCGGAAGTCAGGGTTCCTGACGAGGACAGCAATTACAAACAAAAAATTATATTTGACAAAATGTCGTAAATAGTAGGGTCATATATTTTTAGAGGTGTACACGGAAAAAGCGTATTTTAGGGAATTTCAACTGTAGGTATCCCGGAAAGGTTCGATGTTCTTTGCAATACAACTTTTTCTCACGAGGTGGCGGTTGCCCCCACACGTCAGCCCACACATACCATTCGTAACTCATAAGCTTATCCTACTCATCATCATAATTTTTCTTTAGTGAGTAAAAAATTGGGTTGATTCTACAGATTTAGCTAGTATGACTAACGTAGTAGATCGAACGTTGCAACACGCGGCGGCGGCGGCGGCGGCGGGTCACCTAGTTCGTTTCACAATTATTCAATGACCATTGTCCCCTTATTACTAACACGTAATACTATCCGAGAGATATCTATAAGTTGTTAAAGGTGAAGGGAATTCTAGACATATTACAGAATATTAAACAACGCAGAATAATAAAGTCAAGTTTAGGTATATCACACAATCAAAAATTAGGAAGGTTATACTACAATGCGTTTCGGGTTTGACACACTCTGCATACTTACCCTTTATTCTATCAACATGTCGAAGTGGACTGGAACATTCTTTGATCCTGACCTTTTGGATAGATATTTGTATTCTGTTGCCTGGCCGAGGGAGTTCTTCAGGTCAAAAAATACTACATCCGTTTTGTGTATCTACAGGGTGTAACAGAAAGGTGTACTCATATTTTAGGGGGTTGTTAGGGACATAATTCTGAGCAACTTTCACTATGAAATCAATTACATAGAGAAACTTTAACTTTCACTTTTCTATACAAATCAGCTGACCGCGCCCGGGCCAAAATGTATGGAGCAATGAAAAATAAAGTTGTTCTGATCAAATCGGTTTCATAGTGAAAGTTGCTCAGAATGGTCTTCTTAACAACCCCCTAAAATATGACTACACCCTTCTGTTACACCCTGTATATTGGATAATATCTACAGAAAAAAGAACAGACTTTGACTTTGATCTGCAGTTCATATTCACCTCAGATTCTTGTAAACAACCGGCACATCGCTCTCTCCGAACAGCTGTTCCGCGGCATACAGGAACACCTGGTCCGCCAGGCCGCCCGAGCCGGAGCCGCGGTGGCGGGCGAGCGCGGGGGCGGACGTCACGGGCACTGACGTCGCGGGCGCGGGGGCTGACGTCACGGGCCAGGGCCAGTCGAGCGCGGCGGCGGGCAGCTCCGCCAGCGGCGCGGGGGAGGCGCCCAGCATCTGCTCGAGCTCGACTGGTGGAGGACGCATTGGTTACACTCGAGAAAATGTTAGCTGTCTAATATGCAGGCATATTTTAATGTAGCTATGCTGAAAGAACAAGTCACCCATATCAGTTTTACGAGGCAAAACTTGTTAGGGTACCGTACGTGAAGGGTGCCAAACGGGACCCTATTACTAAGGCTCCGCTGTCCGTCTGTCCGTCCGTCCGTCCGTCAGCGGGTCCCAGAGCACGAACCGTAATAGCTAGAAAGGTGAAATTTTCACAGAATGTGTATATCTGTTGCCGCAACAACAACAAATACTGAAATACGAGAGATATTACAAATTAAAGGGGGTCCCCATACAAGAGACTTGTTTTGATACACCCACGCATTTCAATATGACGGTATATTTCGCTTCAACCGACATCGTTGAGGTAGCCCAGCGGGAATGAAGAAGGCTCTCAATCCATAGGTCGTGAGTTCAAATCCTTGTGAGGCATGTTATTTTTTTGGTTTATTGTTTTTAGTGCTTAAGTTTTGTTATACGATAGTACCCTTCGTGTGCGATTCTGACCCGCACTTGACCGAATTTTAGGGTTCCGTACCCGAAAGGTGCCAAACGGGACCCTATTACTGAGACTTCGCTGTCCGTCCGTCCGTCCGTCCGTCCGTCTGTCTGTCTGTCTGTCTGTCTGTCTGTCTGTTGTCTGTCCGTCCATCCGTCCGTCCGTCCGTTCATCCGTCCGTCCGTCTGTCTGTCCGTCTGTCTGTCTGTCACCAGGCTATATCTCATGAAGCGTGGTAGCTAGACAGTTGAAATTTTCACAGATGATGTTTTTCTGTTGCCGCTATAACAACAAATACTAAAAAACAAAAGAAATTTAATATTAAGGGGGGCTCCCATACAACAAACGTGATTTTTTGCTCATTTTTGCTCGATATTGACAATGGTAGCAGGTAGACGCTTAAAATGTTCACAATATATTGAGTATATTATTTACTTAAAAAATAAATAATTAAATTAAAATTAAATTAATATTTAGGGGGTGCTCCCATACAACAAGTTTTTTTTTTGCGGTTTTTTATAGATAATGGTACGGAACCCTTCGTGTGCGAGTCCCACTCGCACTTGGCCGGTTTTTTTTTTGCTAAACGTTCCCAGCCTCGTCTTTTCTTTTCCAATACTTAGGTATTGATACATAAATATTTATATCTCATGTAGTAGTTACAACCATATAAAACAGATGTCACTACTGTGCTAGAATATTTTTTCTATACGAACCTACATCGCACAAAGTTGGTGATCGTTTCAACGGGTTACTTACTCGCAGTAATAACACAGTCGACGTCGTGGCACCCCAACAGATCACTGTAGAAGTCCTCGCGCGAAGCCTCTAGTTTCTTGTCATAGCACGGCATGAACGTCACGTGGTACACCTACAAAAATAAAGAACTTTTGAGAAATAGTACTAAGAATCGCCACATACGGACTCAGCCACATTTTGTAGTTGTTAGTCAGTGGCAGCGTCAGATCACAACACAATACGTGCGCCGCAGATGACTGTCAGACACTGCATAAATCATCTCATGCAGAGTTCGTAGACAACTTGCATTAGCTAACTATCACTTGACGCAAATTGACTTGATACTTTGCAAGGGAAACTTCAAATTGCATAGATTTTCTTAACGGCGTAGCGAGTGATAGATAAGTTATCGAATGTATATTGTCTTCGGGCACAGATGCCATCGGGCTTATGATGAAGGTTTCCTTACCTCTGCTGGCGACACCTGTGCATTCTTGGAGAGGTAGTGCTTCACCAGACTACCCATTATCTGCTGCGGCGACTTGGTGGTCGAGATGTATGGCAGGATAAAACTGCCGTGCGTCTTTTCCGCGTAGCACACCCACCCTGAAAATGTTTAGGTATAAATTAGTTTGCTTGCCTTTACTGTGGTGAACTATATAGTTTAAAATGCACAGTAAAATTTTGTTTTTTTTCTGTTTTATTCACGCGTAATAGCAAAAGTAAGAATAAGAGTAATTTATTAATGATTATCAACCAAAGTTTCACATTCCGTGTTTGTCTCTGTTACCTAAACCACAGATACTATAATATTACCTAAACTAGGCTAGACCTGTAGGCAACAGCAGTAATACATGCATTATGATTAAGTATGACAGACTGGTTTTATTTAAGTGCTGGTTCAATATATCATGTGCGACACAGTATTGTGATGTTATTTCACTCTGGTTTCTCATCATACACTAGGTATGAATAAGCAAGTTACTATGTAATCATACCTGGACAAGAGCTGGCTAGCATGGGGAGGTGCTTGGAGTCGTTCTCCTGGTCCTGGTATCTCTGAACAAACTCCTGCTGAGCCTCCAGTATGGAGAGGTCTTCTGATATTGTCATGTCTAGGACTAAGTCTGCGCCTAAACTTTTGAAGTATGCTGAAAGTAAGTGTCTGTAATATGTTTTTTCTGTGCAATAAAGTATAAAGTAAAGTAAGTAAAAGTATATTAATCATTAGGTATGTACCTGTTTTTAATGTAAATAAACTAGATAGCATATTATGGAGAACGTTTAATTTAAGTTTATATCATTGAAAATGATGTATCTGTCCCTATTTGTACATAGACATTGAATATCACAACAACATCTCATCCTGTCACCCGTCAGCATCAGCAGGAGTACAGTGCTCTCAGTATAGATTTTCATTTGTTCTGTCCTTGGGTCATCTGCCTTAGCTCCGCCCAATCTGAGCTTACAATGGTGGTCTCGATAAGACATTGAATATGGCTTATCATTACCTGCTAGCTTCTGTGCTGTTTCTTCAGGAGTGAGTTTATACCTGGCTGCAAGTGACAATGTCGGCTGTGGAGACAAGGAGATCACCACAAGTTTCACCTCTTTTGTTTCACCCTTGCTGTCCGTGTACTTTTTCTCTGATAGAACTCTGAAACATTGTAAAAATATAGCTACATCAAAATCCTTAACCACACAGAGTTGATGCTAATGTAAAACAGCATGATAATTTCAGATACTTGTAAAAATAAGTAAAGTAAAAGTGAATAAATTTACATAAGAAGAAGTATGGGCACAGAATGACTAATAGTACTAGGTTTAGAAGAACAAAGATCCTAAAATGGAACTGGGCCAGACATCTAAGTAGACTTCACGATAACAGAAAGACCAAAGCAACAACAGAATGAATACATTGAGAGGGAAAAAGGAACAGGCGGGGAGACCTAGGCTGAGATGGAGAGATGAGTACCAGCTACAATGGTGAAGAGTGGCACAAGACAGGAAAAGATGGAGGTTCTTGGGAGAGGCCTTTGCTCAAAAATGGGAAACTAAATCAGAACAAGTAAATTGGATGTAACATTAATGAATTTGTACAATATTTAGTCAATAAAAGGGGCTTTATTATTATTATTATTATAATTTTAGAACGTTCCCTTCACTCCCAAACAAAAGTGAAGTTTAGGTACAAAAAACATGTGCAAAATTGAAACTTGCGCGACAACACGAGCATTCATATTCCATTAGACACTGCTGACACAATGCCAGACTCGCTTTCGGTTGTTCTCGGTGTCATTGTTTTAATGCGGCCAGCGCACACTCTGACACCCGAGAGGCGGCGGTTTGACAAATTCAACGCACCGGGGCGCGCCGCGCCGTTTATACCTATTCAGCGGAGTGACACCCCCCTAGTATAGGCAAAGCAAACAGCATATCCTCATTTCGTAAATGGAGCAGCATCTTACCGCAGCAGTTCCTCTTGGCTCTGTCGCGTTACCAGCACACTCTCAGCTGACGTGATGCAGCCGGAGCAAGCGAGGCAGTCAGCCAGCGTGATCTCCACTTTCTGCAGTTTCTGAGGTCGCTCCGTCGATATGTCGAAGTACCCATCCTCGCCAATCTTGATCTTCGAGCCAGTTTTCGTTTTGGCCTTATCAATCTTCACGGGTTTTATGCATTCCTGGTAACGGAGATAACTGTTTAATGCAGATGGTCTCTTGTTGGCCTGGCTCAAGGATACATAATAAGAATAAATATTTAGCGTAAAAGAGGTTATGTTTACGAACCTGTGACGGGGTGATGAAATCATCAAGGTCTGTGAGCTGCAAGGCGCCACTAAATCTAGAAGCCATTGCGTTGTAGGAAACTCAATCCCAAATGCGATATTCTGTACAGAAAAGCTCAAAAACAAGGCACAAAACACTTGAGAAATGTAAACAGCTCCAGCTGATTATTTTGATAAATGTCACGCTAAGTTGAGTAAGTTGAGTTGCCAGTTCAAATAAATTTTCACAATGTGGTAGAATGGTAGCATTTATTTACACGAAGTATAAACAACAACCTACCCTAAAAATCGTTGGTTCAATCCTCAGTTCAATCCGTAGACAGAGAATTCATTCATCTAATCCTATTTCCGATATCAAGTCAGCCTAATAGCTGCACAACGCATGCATGATGCATAATTTTGTAGTAACTGTAGTAGCATCATCCTAAAAATACCGTATAATACCAAATGATGGTATTATTCCGGTAATTTTAATAACCGTAATAACCTACGGATTTTTTGGTATTCAAAACGAAAAATTTTGCAACGCAATTTAGCTTTTGAAGTATAGCGCTATGCTATAAACGCTATACTTATAATAGCGTAATATTATAAGTATAGCGTTTATAATATTAGCGCGTGAAATCACGGATAAAAAATGCCTCGACGGATAAAAAATGCCTCGACGTCCGGACGTACTTTTAAAAAGGCAAGCCAGAAAGATGGTATTATGATGAGTTTTCTATCGATGGAGATATTATTATGTTTTATAGGTGTACGTGGAAAAACGTAATTTTAGGGAATTTCAACCGTAGGTATCCCATAAAAAATCTTGTCTTTTGTCAAATCATTATTCATTATTCTTTGTTAATAAAGACGACAAATTTCGCTAAATAATTTACAGTTTTATTTTGATAGTCATATCCACAGGCCATTAAATCTGTATAGTTCGCAGCAAATGTACCTACTTGGCGTCTCTCAAACAGTTATTGTGCACCTGTTACCGCTCAGTCCCTCATGCAAATGGTACAGTATATTTTCTCATTTTCTATCGATTGAACTAAGTAAGTATATAGTATTGTGCACTAAGATTCATGCAGTATACTGTAGGTACGATTTGTTTTGAGAATTTTAAGTGCGCCGTTTTTTTGGCACGTAAGTGTACATGCGCAAACTTTCCCCCACCACGTCACATTTTGCTCAAGATGTTTGGCGTCATTTATACATTGTATGTAAGACAGACCAAAAAAAAGTGGCCAAGTGCGAGTCGGACTCGCCCATGAAGGGTTCCGTAGTAGCAAGTAGTTATAAGACTGGATGTTTGTGTTGTAACTTTGTTTTTCATAGTGTTTGTATGAATGACAAAGTTATCTTTGCAATTTTAATAAATGTTTTATATGTTAAAACTGCTTATTATATTTTGTTCCAACCAATTTTCGTTCAAAGTTTGTATTGAGATACATATATTTTTTTGATTCCAGCCTTACATCTCTAGGCTTGACTTGACCCCCATGCTCCCACACTTGAACAGACCTCTAATCTAACTCAACATTGACAGAACGAAAGCGCCGCCGCAGACTCATTGCTCTTGTAAACACTGGCCGATTGCATTTAGAATCCATCAGCAAAACGCTCCAACGACCGCCAGAACTATAACTTATCAAGACGTGCTATAGGCTTGGTCCAGGCACCAATCTGCCGATAGTACCTAGAGAAGAAAAATCAATCGCTTCCCGCCTCCGCTGGTTGGTTCGTTTCCAAGGCAACGCATAAATAGTGGTGACAGCGCGGCGAGCGGTCGTCTTCGTATGTTTATGTGTTCTATTTTACTACAATCTCGTAGTTTACACGCGATAGCGACTTCGTTGGTGGCTTTCAGTGGCGTGGTTCAACAGCGATGGCTGAAGAGGCAGTGGTTCCAGGGGTGGGGGGCGTAGAGAAGATCGTACACACATACCCGTTGATAAGGGTGAGTTTACACGTCTCAAAGTGGTTTGTTTGTTTACTTTTTTTAGCACCTGACAGGCGGCACTACGCTAGCTGGCACTTGGCAGGCACATCAACATGAGTGACTTGATTTTGGATGGGTGGTATGGTATGTATGGCTAAGGGTTTACTCGATCAGTATAATAATATATAAATATAATTATACCTAAGCTTCATCATCATCATGGATTAAGGTATTTTTACTAATTTAGGTGGTTTACGCAGATGAACTTTTTTTATAGGTATCTATCTATCACTCATTCATCTGTTTCATCTCATCACACAGAGATCCTTTGGATAGGGAGTGAAGAGATGTGTTGCATGGGTACGTAACATACCTATACTCCAAACCATATAAGTAGATCGAATTGGGGAGCGACCCCAACCCCACCCAAAACACATTTCATACCTAGACCTATAGCTAAAATCGAATAGAACCCTGTCGTTTGAGGGGAAAGTGCAATGATTGTGTATTCTCTACCAACCACTTGCAAGGCTTTTCTAATAATGGGTTCGTTAAATTAGGTTAATCGGTTCGCTCGCGTTTAAGACACGCGGGCCAAACTAACAATATGAGAACAATAGATGTGCGAGCGAGAGGGTTAACTGAATATCTTTTTAGGGTACCGTATTCGAAGGGTGCCAAACGGGACCCATTACTAAGCCTCCGCTGACCGTCCGTCTGTCCGTCAGAGGGCCCTTCAGTACGAACCGTATAAATAGCCAGAAAGTTGAAAGGACCGGACCTAATGTATGAAAAATGTGGTTTCAGTTAAATATTCTGACATTTTGATATGTTATAGATTTCAAAGCCCTGAACAAAAGTCTATGAGGAATCTGGTATAAAATCAGTCGAAACCCTGAAAGGGACTCGGAAACAGTGGTAGCACCCATAAAGACTTTTGTTCAGAACTCTGAAATCTATGACATATCAAAATCTCAGGATATTTAACTGAAACCACATTTTCCATACATTAGGTCCGGGGCCCTTTTCATAGAATGTACTTCTTTGAACTTGAACTACTTATGAACTTTGTTGCCGCTCCACCAACAAATATACTGAAATATATACGAAATACTGAAAAAATAAAGGTGTCTTCATACAAGAAACGTATTTTTGTATACTTTTGGTTGGTGATGGTGCGGAACCCTCCGCGTGAGAGTCCGACTCGCACTTGGCTGATTAGGTACAATAATATGAAGCCATATCTAGATACTAATAACATCAACCCACAAAAAATTGATATCAACAGAACATCAAATGACGACTAACAGACAGTCAGACAGTCACAGTTATATTATGTACCTATGACAGGTATATAATATAAATGTTACAGTAACTTCTACTTGGTATATCACATTTCCACAAGTCAAAGTAGAGGTAGAGGTTCAATCGGCTAGACGAGAGACAAAATATCCGAGTTGAAGGCTGACGGTGCGTGAGTCTGCGTGACCAATATCGGATTACTCGCATTAATCCGTATAGTGGGTGGAAGGGGAGTGGAGGTGGTGGGAGAGTCCGGAGAAAAGCACCAGGCAAAATGGTACTATCAGCAAAACTATCGGATCGAACACTTTGGTAAAAGTGTAGGTTAAACGGTGTAGGTTAGGTACATAGGTAGATATAACTTGTCAGCCGGCTCTCCAGAGAGCCAGCGGATTTCTTTTCCTGCTTGGTCATAAAGTCCAAAAAGAAAATCACATCAAATCTACAAGGTTCGGGGCACAAAAAATGTATGAATGGAGAACCATTGATGCTCCATTGATGGTTAATTTGCAAATGATGGGGTCGTTCTAAATGCCCAGTGTCATTCTTACTGCCAATTCAGTAAAGTAACTTATTTCACGTAAGTAGTATTAAGTAGGTACTTAGTTTTAATCTTTCGAAATAATAAATGTCTGTTCAAATAAAGCCTTCTAGTTTACCTACCACAGCAGATGTGCAAATGATGACAAGACGCAAGTCTCGTCTGTCTTGACTTTAGCAAGCTTAGATAACCGATTCTCACTCTGTCGCCCGGATCACTTTCTCGTGCATCAAATCTCCATAAGTGTTTTCCTAACTCATGTTTGCTTTGTTTTAACCGCTGTTGGTTGAACAAAAGCGTTTACTGATGGAATGTTTGTGTTCCGGTTTCATTCCTCTCGCTGCTGACTAGTTATGTTTGTTATCTTCGGTTGGGCCGCATCCTTTCCGGTTTGGTTTAAGATTACTTTGAATTACCCTTTGAAATAGGAAAATAGCCGTGATCCTATTTATTTACAAATACAATGCAGGCATTGAAATTCAAACGTCCAAGAAACGATGTCATAAGAAGTCGAGAGCACGAATCACGTCATTGTCATCTGATTGCGAATAGCCACCTACTTACCTATTGCATTCACAATTAATTATCCACTGTCCTGGCTCTAATTCATTATAGGCGTGAGAACTTTGAATTGTTACAGCTTAATGTCTCCACAAAATAAAAGGCCTGTTTTGACAGTTCACGCCCATGAAGTTCTAACCCCTAATGCGTAGGTAATAAAAGCCAACTGTTGCGTACAAGCAAAGCGTACAAGTTGCACCTAGGAAAACCGCTTACTTACCTTCGCGTTACGGGTTAAAACTCCGAACTGTCAAAACGGGCCTTTTATTTTGTGAAGACTGTAGCTTAGCGAATTTGCATCGGCAGTGGATATAGTCTGTTTAGGTGTTATGCATATCTATATCTAGCCATAGTTAAGATCTGAGCATAGTTTTACATATCTGTCATCACAACACAATTACACAATCACCAATTTAAGTTGGTTACTCTTACTGTAACGAAAAGGTAAAAGATTAACTTTTCGTCATAGTAAGTAACCAACTTCTCTTACGATGCACGATGCGATGGTAAGTGATATGGCTAACCTAACAGGCCCTTTCTGTTCCAGCACACAGACATGTCGGAGGAGATGCGTAACGAGGCCATGGAACTCTCCGTGACAGCCTGCGAGAAGTTCTCACAAAACAATGAGCTGGCGGCCAGAATGGTCAAGGAGTCGATGGATAAAAAGTTCGGCCCAGCCTTCCACGTGGTCGTCGGAGAGAGCTACGGGTTCGAAGTCACGTACGAGTGCACCACGATATGCTACTTATACTTCGGTGGGAATCAAGCTGTGTGCATCTGGAAGTGTTCGTGATTGAAAACTTTGTGGCGCATGTCACTGTTGCAGTGTGCCGGGTCATAAGGGAAAACTAAGCATGTTTAACAGAATTAACAGAAAATGGTTCAAAGTGTCTCTCGTCTCAAACCGCTACAAAAACAAGACTACTATGTACATGGGCGAAGCGAGCGTGCGATCGACACTTTTGTTTTGTATTTCGCTGGCATACATACTGCAAAAGTATCTTCATTGAGGAAAAATGCTTGTATTTAACAACTGGCAAAACGTCAAAACGAAACTTTTGTTCCTGAGTTCTATGAAATAACGACAGAGTGACGTCATGTAAAAGTGCCGTCAAATGCTCTTTTTTTTTGCACAAAATTGACTTTATAAAATATGTCTGCTGGAAATATATAATTCTGGGAATGTCAAGCCATTTTGTACATAATGCATAATTATTAATTGCATATTGCGTCTTAAGACTTTCTTAGATTTATTGGATTACCTTTGACGCAAGCCTATTATTATTTGCATGTATTCACCGAGGTCACTCGTAATTGTAACATTCATCATCATCATCATCATTAGAACAAGTGGCAGCTGTTCGTTCGCAGACGTAGACTGACATGCATCAAATGCCTCTGACCAAGCTAAAACGTAAAACCTATCTATACTTACGTTAAGACGGCTGTTTACTAAACAATGTACTTATCAGCACGTCATGAGTAGTCTTGACTCTCAAGTGTTTTCATATGTAAATTGGCGTTATTAACCGCCTACTAGTAACGAAGTATTTATGAAAAGTAGTTGCCTAGAATCATTTAGCATTGGAATTTTGAATGTTTGACGTGGCTACTGTAAGGTGCCCTGCAAATGATTGTGTTTCAAACTGCATTGCAAAGTGCATCGGCAAACAAGAATATAGCTATAACTGTAACTCAAACTTCATTGGAGGTATTACATTGTTTGATCGATCACATTTGTGCCAATCAGGTCATGCGAGTTACGAATGGTATGTATGGTTGATGTATGTTTTTTTTTCACTTTACGCAATCCCTGCTATTGATCTGGAATAATTTCAAGATGTATGGTGTTGTTGGTGGTACAGTCACACACACTGGTCGCGTTTACAGTAGGTAATGTAGGTAAAGGCATCGCAACCTATGTTGATGTGAATGGTTTCGCAGAATTGACTGCAAAAAAGGTGATTGATGTACGAATTAATGAATTACAGCAAAAATACGTGTTCAACTATAAAACATATGCCCATCGATCGAGTCAATTAGAAACAATAAAATAGGTATGTTCTCTGACAAAATGTCGTAAATAGTAGGCTTTCTTAGACAATTCAGTTTGAAAATGTAAATAACCGGTCAAGTGCGAGTAGGGCTCGCGCACCAAGGGTTCCGATCACACTTGGAGACCGTAACACGTGTAATTAGGTTTCCACATACAAAACTAAAGACAGAAATTTGCAGTTTTCAGATTTTTTTTCCTTTACTTGTGCTATAAGACCTACCTTCATTCCAAATTTCATGAACCTAGGCCAACCGGAAGTACCCTATAGGTTTTGATTCCCTTGCGAGTTCCACGCGAATTCATACAAATTCAGCAAAATTGACATAATATCGCGATATCTTTTGATTGCGTGGACCTAGAAGTTTAATTTTTTTACAGCTCCAAGGGACGATAGACCTGAGTAATCGATATTAATTTCAACATGATACCTCCTCCCGTTGCTGAGAAAAGGGGTCGTGACAGACGGACGGACAGACAGACAGACAGACAGACAGACAGGGTTCCTTTTTTCCTTTTAAGGATCGGAACCCTAAAAAGTAATTTACGCATAAGTGGAACTTTGATGAAGTCTTTTCCTAAAGGTGCCTTATTTATTACCTTCCGGCCTTATTATGGTCAGTATGGAGTTACACTTAATTTAGTCGTCGAGTTTGCTGTCGCTACAAAATAGAATAGATATAGATTTCAAAATTCCGCAGTCATTACATCTCGTTTTCGTGCACATCAACATAGCCTGCGACACCTATATGATCGTAGTCCGTACGAAATAAGCGAAGTGTAACTGTTGTACCGACTAACATCAACCGTAGATGTTGTAACATGCAATCGAAAACTTTAACCTCCCGCGGCCTACACTGTTTTTTTGCATGATTCGTAAAAAAAGAACCGGATTCTTACAACCTTGAGTCCTCAATCTTAGAAGTACGCTAGACCTTCATTTATCTCTCCATGTTATTGTTGAATGACCACAATAATTGAGACGCTGACGCTGTCGACTCATTTAGGAAGCAATTTTTATAATAAGACTTAGTTTTTTAGTTTTTATTGTAATCATGAGTATTTATAAATATTGTTTCATGTGATTATCTTGGACAAACTTTGAGGCCATGAAGGTAAATCGAAGGATCTATATCTGCAGTATTATTTATAGACTTACATAATTATGTTTATCGTTCGATGTACCTAAAACTAGTGCACGAATGAATCACGTAAAATAGATTATATTTTTTAATGATATAAGTATGCCTCTAATAAATTCTAATTTATTTTATAACAGACCTAGTTTTTTTTTCCGACTAACGCTAAACCTACAGCAAGAAACATAAATAGATGGGCCTTACTTATGTCGGCCGAAGAAGGAGTGTTTGGGAACTAATAATTACCATACAGAAAATGCATGTAAATCTTCAATGGCGTTTATTCAGATAATGAACTTGTAATAGAACTTTAAACATACGAATTATAAATATCTTCTAATGTTTAATGAATTTGGAATACAGTCCATAAATTCGGCAATATAAAAATTAAAAATAATAATTAAATTCAAGTCTGATTTTAATAATGATTCAGTGACGGTAGTAATAATTTATTTTTTTGCAGCATCAGCTATATGTATGTGGGCACACAAATTAGCTACTCAAATACACATGTTAAAGAAGTAGAACAGTTTGGTGATGCGTAGAGGCAGCGAAAGAGTCAAAATAATGACTCTATGAGTAGATTGTGTGCTCACATATCTGATGCTAACTGTACAAAGAGGGTTAGAAAATAGACGATTTCAAAAATACTAAACTACGTCATATACATAAAAATTGGCACATAAAGTGATCACAAATACTCGTAAACCATATGGAAGCTAATAATACACATTATTATAACTATATTAAAATTCATACTTACATCTTGTGATTACAGTACAACATATTGCATATATGATATAAAAATTACACAACTGATATATAAAGTGTTAAACTATTCTATCTAACAAATATATGAATACAGTTTAACATTTTAGGCACGATTTTTATCAAATTGTGTACTGAGTACTTACTAGACAATCACTGGGGATTTATAAAAGGAATAAAGTACATGGGGATATACAGATAAGAACCATGCATTTGCATACAGGAGGAACAATTGCATCTAAACTGCGAGACTTATGAAACGAAGTCCATATCTGTCGCAAATAAAAGTCTTTATCTTTATCTTTATAGAAAAAAACAGACATAACGACAGGTCTCTCTAAAATTAGTATAACCACGTTTATGTCATAATTGCAGGGGAAAACTAATGATGAGTCCAAATTATTATCAGCAATAAGTAGAAAACATTTTTCTAACCCAACAGGGCATGGCACTTGATTAATTAATTAATAGTTAAACTTAATTACTAGAATTATAAATTATAAATGGAAGTTTTAACAACTAACAGGTATACATTTGTTCAGATTATATTCTTAAACATTGAAGGTAAAACTAATCTCATATCCTAATCATAATAATCATCATCATCATCACAACTATCAAGTTTTGTTTATCTTACTTTTTCTCTGGGTTAAGCGGGTTACATCAAAAGTGAATGCGAGAGCATAATAATAAGTAAATGCGGTCGTATGCCCTTATAAGTTAAACCATTTCACGATGAAGTTTTGACTTTGGTTGTGTTAGCCGTACGTGACAGTACGTGACAGAGATAAAGATCGTCCAACGATTAATTAATCGTGTTGTCGTATAGGAGGAACGCGTTGTGTTTTGTTCTTGTTGAAAGCTCTATGATTTTCGATGACCGTTCACCATAACTTGTCCCCTGCCGTTAAGTTGGCACTATTGTTTGTCAATCTGTTGTTGTCACAGTTGTCAGATTGTTTTGTTGTGAAGTGATCCATTCGATTTTGTGTTAGTATTCAATATTTTTCGAATTAATCATGCCAAAGCCATTGAAAGCAGTGCAAGAGAGATTGTGTTGAAGGTGCGTGACTTTTGTGCGAGAGAAAATGCAAACCTAGCTTCGATAATCCCACTCAATCAAGTTGGATCTCGCGTTGCCGCCATTACAGATAAGTAAAATAGGGATACCAGCATCAAACACAATGCCTTTAATATGGGTACTAAGAATTTACTGAATTTAAGAATTAATTCTGTCTTTCAGGCATATCGGGTAAAACCGTGAGTAGAATATGTAAAGAAGGTAAAGTTGCTGCCTCTACGTCTCAAAAACTCAAGTCTCAACTCTCCTGGAAAACATCGTCAAAAAAGAAAAACGTCGGATCCATGAAAATGAAAATCCATGAAATGTATGTTGTACATTTATGCAATTTCTAAACGCAACTGTATCTGTCACCTGTCACTATGACGTCTTGTATGTCTGTCTCTCTCTCTCTTGCTTTACGCTTGCTTTACGCTTTACGCTATTGTGCTAACGTGTCTGGAATAAATCCCTGTAAAACTAAAGGATTCTCTATTATTCAAAGCCCTATTAAAAGAGGTTATGGGCCCAGGGCTACGCGAATGTAACTACCAAAAGTATTTCAATCGTATTTCGACAAAAAACAGTGATCGGCGAAAACCTAACCAAAAAGTACAAAGGTCATCGCACTCATTGCCGGCACCATGAGTTCAACACTGGTTTCTTCGGGCTTGATGGCTATTGAGAAACTGAAAGGTATAGAAACCTACACGTCATGGAAATTCATGATGCGCATGATGCTGATTCACGAGGATCTTTGGGACTGCGTGGCATCTGAGCTGGATGACAACAAGAAACAACTGAAAGGTTTGGCCAAAATAGCTTTGGCGGTTCATTCATCAGCAATACCAAATATCAGAAATGCTAAGACAGCACACGAAGCGTGGAACAACCTGCAGAAGGCGTACGAGGACAAGGGACTGTGTCGCAAGCTCGGACTTCTCAGGACTTTGTTCGCAACAAAGATAGATAGATAGATAGATAACTCATTTATTCATTGGACATGGTACACACACATAATTAATAACAACAAAAAACAGTAGGTACCTACAGCTGTGTGGTTATGTGACTGTACCACGGCAGTGAAATAAAAGCTTAGCGAGAGCGAGAGCATGGGAACTTATATAAACAAAATCACCGAGATATCTCAACAATTGACAGAGATGGGATCAGCTCTTGAGGATGACTTTGTGGCAGTGATTGTTGAGTGGCTTGACAGCCGACTATGATCCTCTCATAATGGCCATGGAGAACTCCAATCAGAAATTGAATAGCGAGCTGGTGAAAGGAAAATTGCTCCAAGAAAATCTTCGAAGAGATGAAAAGTCGGAGGCTTCGGAATCTGCTTTGATTGCACATCGACAACCAAGGTGCTTCAAGTGTAAGAAGACCGGACACTAAGGTACTTGATACAAATAAGGCCTATGCTCTAATACGGCCTATACACCCGAAAACCAGGAAATATAATTGCAAACTCAAAGATACTTCACGCACACACACATACTATGATCCATGTACGGCCCAAAGCGCGAGACAACCGAACTCGCTCCACTACGAAAGTCAGGACGCGTGATTAGATGGAGGCGGACGTTTTCGACGATCCTTATAAAAAAGATCGGTAAGTTTACAGTTTCTTATTCAATGTTTTCATTAAAGCAAAAACAACATAAGTTCCGCGACTCTTTTAGTAAAATATTTATTGCGCTAGATTGAATGGTTTCGTTTATTTTTGTTTATTAGAAATTTATAACCTCAACGTGTGTGGTACGAAATAAGGCCTAGGCCCTATTACCGCATTGTAGGCCTTGTTTGTGACCCTAAGGCCTTATTGAAAAACTTTGTTTGATTAGACTGTTCATGCATTATTTGCTAGTTTGACGAGTGAAAAATACAGTGCTAATATTTACTAACTAGGTATTTAGGTATCTTTTATTAAAAGGAGCAATCTCGGAGCAACCCTTAGGGATAATTCTTGCGCATCTTTGTCCGTCTCCGTCCGTCTGTCAATGACCATGGGTATAATTTACTCTATGATTTGTGCTTCGTAATTACTGGCACGATTAGATTGGCTACAAACAGAATTTAATTAACTCATCATGTCATAGGGTCTTCCCGGAGTCCAGACGAATCAAAGTTACTGAGGGTTTTATTTAATAATTTGTTACCTTCTTACAGACTCATGGCTGACTCTAAAATAAAACGTGCAACATGGACGGAAGACAATTTAGCAGCGGCAGTCCGTGATGTACGCAGTGGGCAACTATCATCATACAAAGCATCAGCTCAATATGGTATTCCAAGAAGAACTCTCCGAAATCACTTAAAAAGTGGTAGTATTCAAAAGAAATTAGGAAGAAACACTATACTCACTCGAGATCAAGAGAAAGATTTCGTTGGAAGGATCATAAAATTTAAACTACGTGTGCTTTTACCCCAAAAATGATTCGATTTCAAGCGTACGCGTTTTGCGAAAAATTTGACATCCCACACAATTTTAACACGGAAAAGAGAATCGCGAGGAAGGGATGGCTGCGAATGTTTTTGGAAAGAAACCCAACCATAGCGAAACGTAAAGCGCAATTTCTAAACGCAGCTCGAGCCCAAAAGTTAAATAAACATATCACGGACCACCACTTCCAAGAAATCAAAAAAATTTACGATGAACTGGATCTGCACGACCATCCAGAAAGGCTTTATAATATGGATGAGAAGGGCTGCAGGCTAACATTGCACCGTCAACCAATTGTGCTTGCTGAAAAAGGAACTAAAAGAGTGCACATGCAGGCATCAGAGCACGGAGAAAATGTAACCATCGTGGGTTGTGGTAATGCTCTTGGAAACGCCATACCTCCAATGATTCTATTTAAAGGAGTGAGAAAGAAGCCAGAGTATGATGAAAATCTACCTCCAGGATCAACAGTCCGAATGGCAAAAAAGGGAAGTATGACGACGGAGTTGTTCATAGTATTTATACAACACTTGGCCAAATTCAAGACTTTCGGGAAATGTCTGCTCATATTTGATGGTGCAAAATGTCATCTGGACTTTCGCATCGTGGAAGAGGCAGAAAGACACGATATTGTGCTATATTGTTTGCCATCAAATACGACACACGAACTGCAGCCTATGGACAAGTCTTGTTTCAAACCATACGAAACATACTGGGACCAAGAAGTATTGAATTTTATGTATGAAACACGACTCAAACAGGTGTCAAAGGAAAACTTCAACGTCATTCTGACCAGGGTATGGTCTAAGTGCATGACACCTGCAAACATTACGAGCGGGTTTAGAGCTACAGGATTATACCCATTAAATCCTAAGGCAATTCCCGAAAAAGCTTATGCCCCTTCCATATTAACAGAGCGCCGGATTCCCACCGAACAGAATAATGATTCTGCACAGCCACATACAGAACCTATACCAATATCACATCGTGATGATTGTGACAATTCCTCTGATACAGCAGAAACTGAAGCTAGCTCTCGCTCGTCGTCACCGATTGCCACCCTCCGAGAACTTGAAAATCTCATTTCAGCATCACATCTACCGTCAGCACCTTCAACACCAGGTCTTGATTTCCTGCAAGATTTTTCTTCTGTGGGCCAGAAAAATCCAACTTACGCAGAGATAAATGATGTAGATTTTTTTGATCCTGTTCCTGGGACAAGCGGACTACAACAAGCCACCCGGCGGGGTCTTGTAGAGTACAGCGATAGCAGCAACAATGAATCTTCTGAAGATAACATAATGACCAAATTCATAAACAGGTCTCTTCCAGTAAAACAAAACAGAATATACTCTCGACTCTTCTTCAGAAGAAGAGACCGAAGATAATGTGCCTTTAGCAACAATATCCACGAAGACGCCTTTTCAGAAATTTATACCTACGCCTGACTACGGACAAGTTAAAAGTCGACCCCGGAAAAAAAGCACTTAACTACAAAGGACAAAGAGTGACCAAAGATATTTTCAATGAAAAAGAAGAAAAGAAAAAGAAACAAGTGAAGAAGAAAATTCCAAAGAAAACTAAAGGTAAAACTGCCAAAACTGCAAGAAAAGAGTCGAAATCTCCTGAAGAACGCTGGTACTGCCATGCTTGTGAAGAAGATTTAGTGGCAGATATAAGACCATGTCGCGATTGTCATAGGTGGTATCATGAAGTTTGCATTGGTCTAACCAAAGACGATTCAGATCCGTTTTTGTGCCCCCATTGTGATAATTGATTTATTTTATTGGAGATTTCATTATTCCTAAGATATAAAGTTCCACAAATTTTAATATTTTGTGGGAGGCCTTAATACAGCACGGGGACTTAATGAGGCCTGCCATTTATTTGTATTTTTTTAATAATTGTTGAATAAATAAGAGGATATTGTTACACTGACTTAGTTATGTACAAAAAAGGTAATATAATACACCTTTTTCATTGTTTTTCCTTATTATGTGTAAACAAGACTGAACTGATTTGGGATTTAATTGTGCAATTTGTTGATTATTTTTATTATTTAGCTTATTTTCAAAACGAATAAAAGTAGTTGGATGGACCAAAACCTTTTTTTCTTTTATAAAAAGACTTTATCTAGAGATAACACACACTAAGGTTTAAAGGCCTTATAAAATAGAGGTGATTTATTGAGGCCAATGGCAAAGGTTTTGAAATTGTAACTTTTAGCCTCTTTTTTCCTTGGTAGTAATGTTTTTTTGGGCTATGACAAGTTAATAATGAATAAAACATTATTAGTAACCATGTCTACTCTGTAGACTCTTATTATTTACCGAGATATAAAAGTTTTTTTAAATAAGGTTATTTGTATCAAGTACCTTATATAAAAGACTGTCCTAAGTTGAAGAAGAAAACTTCAAAGACCAATACAGACACGTCGTCGAAGGCTTTACTTACTGCACTTTACTTTACCATCAGAAAGGTTGCTCCTACCTTAAATAAATTACTTGCGGAATTAAAGAATGACATAAACTTTCGTGGAGGTCGAACGACTTGGTGGAAAATTATAAAACGAATTGGATTTCAGTACAAAAAGTGTGGTTCGAAGCGAAAAATTTTAATGGAAAGACACGACAAGACACAAAATATTAAAAGGATTTAAAACACTTATTTAATTTGATTAAAAACATTGAGATTAATATGATTGATTCGGCCATTTTGGTCGAAACAGGAATCATAGCGCATGACGCTGCATGACGTCATGACAATGTAAACATCATCTGATTTATGCCGATTACTCATATGGACATTGACATGTTTACTTATGCGTGACATCAAAGCCGACGCCATGACTCCTGAGAGCTTTTTTCACGCACTATTACTAAATATTAGAAAAATGGCTTTAAACTTCGTTAAACTTTAGTTTATTACCGGAATAAAGTTTTGTTCGTCAATAGTAAATGTGTACATTATGGCAGAGGATTTCAAAATCTTTCGTGATGCCTATTGAAGTAGTAGATGACAGCAGCACAGATTCGGATACAACAGTTGATTATTCAAGTGACAGTGATATGTCTGAAATCGTTCCTTTCGACCATAACTATTGTCAAAAATAAAATCAATAAATAATTTAAAATTTTAATTGTATCATCATTTACAACTTCCTTTTTACATAAACTGCATATTAATAAAAAAAATATGCAAGTAAAACATATTGATCCGTGGTGGGTACATACAATTTTAGATAATGGGGTAAAAGGACACATATTGTTGGCAACACCGTAGGCAGTGAAGCCAACTCCCAAGTCAGGGGACAAGTTACGGTGAACGGTCATCAAATTATGGATGATCTGTACGCACACTGATACAATGAGCATGTGCACGGCTAACACAACCAAAGTCAAACCTTCTTCGTGAAATGGTTTATCGTATAGCAGTAAAGTAAGTGATCAAAACCAAAATAATACCTGTTTATAACCTTAGCTTCCGAAGTCCGACTTGTTTAACCAGAATATATTTTATATCAAATAATTCCTAACTCCATA
>OY735257.1:1160625-1189625 GCA_963457715.1 Argyresthia albistria | reverse complement strand
GGGAAGCACAGCCTCGACCGCAACCCCAAAGAGGTCGTCACTTTAGCATCATCATCAGCATCAGTCTGAATCCCAGTACTGACCATGTACCAATGAGATAAGTAATTTATCTAAGTTCATATGGACGTTCCAACGGTGAAACCAAATAGGAAACATCGTGAGGAAACCTTCATTACTTCATAGCTAAGGCGATGGCCTAACCTCTGTCACGCAAAATGGATTATTGAATATCTGCCTAAAAGTGGGCACAATTATGCCTCTGCCAAAGTGCCAACCCGTATGGGGAAAGGCGTGACGCTCATATCAGTCAAATTGGGTCCACCCACACCAGCAAATTCAGAACAGAGAACTTGTGACTTTGTTACTTGCTTACCCCCCTCATCAGCATCAGCTCTCTTATGATAGCAAATAGTTGCAGAAAGGTGCGCGACTCACGTATCTCCTTGCCGGCGTACATGTCATACGCCTTGTCGGCATGGTCCTCCTGCTCGCGCTGCTGCCGCTCGAGCTCGCGCATGCGTATCTCGCGCGCCTCCGCCCGCGCCGCGCGCCGCGCCGCCAGCCGCTGCTCCGCCTGTAAGCAGAGACTTTTATACAGGTCTGAAACCGCACTGAGACCCGGTGGCGTGGAAATCATAAACTACGGCTTCACATAAATATACAAGACCTGGGGATTCTTGCCGGGGATGGCACCCGGTAACTCTCGCATGGCAGGCCGCAATCGCTACGTCACAAAGGTCGTCATGTGCACATGCTTACAGCAGCGGGTTGGTGACGAGAGGTAGACCGCACAGCCAGGTAGCATGCCGATTGCCGAGTGCGGAAGGTCAGGGACAGAGAGACTTGTGAAGCGCGTGCTCGGTCCTACACTCTCTCGCTTCTCGACCCCAGGCGGGGGCAGGGGTATGATTCTCGCGCATTCGATATCGACACCTATATCGAGTGACTTTGTAGGGAGAACCCTCGATATAATATGTAGGAGTCGATATCCCTAAATCGAATGCGCGAGAATCATACCCGGCGGGTCGGTTCTCGCGCCTTCGATATACGGATATCGAGACCTATATTGACAGATTCCCATACGAAATCACTCGATATATGTGTAGATATCGTATATCGAATGCGCGAGAATCATGCTCCAGGCATGCCACGCGTGCTGGGCTACCCAGAGAACCGCACTACGACCAGTGGGCTGCCTACCAGCCAGATGAGACTGTTGATATCATCGCCATAGATATTATATGGTAGGCAGTGGAAGCGGGAGGCTCAGACATCATCTTTTCAGATGTTTATTACAGCTTCTGTGTATTCTGTAAGTCACAATTTCTCTCGTGACTGAACAAACCGATAAGGGATCTGCACTGCTTGCCACAACACGGTTACAAGCAAATTCGGCGTTAGGTGGTGGAGCCGGTTGTTTTCTGATAAGGCACTTTCTCTAAAATATGGATGGCGTGATAAATAAGAAGCTTATACCCAGCAGTGAGTGAATGTGGGTTGATTGATGATGATGATGATGATTACATGCATGGATTCGTTGTGGTGGTAGCGAATTGTTGAATCTAGAGAGCCCTAGCCCGAGGTTCCGATTTTTTACCGACAAATTTGCCAAAGCTCACATCTGTATGCTTAGTCGTTTCCTTCACACGATTTACCATCTTGTCGACTCAAAACTAACTCGAGAGATAGTTGTCAAAAATTGCATTATACTTGAATTATTTGAGGACGCCTTGATATAAAACTAATAGTAGTTGTCCAGCAAACGACGACGGTGCACATTCAGTTGAAATGTATAGATTCGTTCTAATAACTTTCTAACTAACCCTTGAACAAAAGATGTGGGTTAGAAAGTATTCCGATCCGAAACTATAGTTTTTACGAAAGACAGGGACTAAACACTCTCTCATAGAACAAATAGAGGATGAATAGAAGATCACTTTCCACTCCATTAGCGGCACTACTCAAGGGATACGTATTTCCACCGAGCTTGATAACACGAGTACACGACCCGCATAAATAAACCCGCATAGGACATAGATAAATTAACAATTCTGAACCTCTACTAATATAGGAGTATAGAGAACCTATATTCACCTGTCCCCCTAGAATTCGCTAATATCACTTGCCGTCCGTAGACGACTTTTCGTTGTCACTTTAGACAACGAAAAGTCACGTGATGCACATTTTGTTAGCGTCTACGGAGAGTGTTATAAGCGGTTTGCATCTTGTCTAAAAAGGCTGAGTATACTTGTCACTCTATTTGCAAGTATGAATATATGCAGTAGCACTAACCGGGTAATCAGCATCTACTTGAGTTTCTACTTGATGTCGATGATAATAAACACTCTTGAGGAATCTTTCGACATGCGTGCCATGAATTATGGCAGACCAGGAGTATGATTTCACTAGCACTTGTCACTCGAAAGCTGTTGAGTGTCTAATTTGTGGTTGAGTTTATTACAGTGGATAGGTACGCATAAATAAATATTATCATAATGATGAGGGGATAGTAAAGAAAAGAAATCGTAAATGAATACCTACGACAATATAATAATGACTTGAGAAAGTATCGCATGCGACAGTCTAATATGTAGAAGTATCATACAACTTATTGTATTAATTACCTCAATCAAATAGTTTTTCACTAAGGCCAGTAGAAATAAATCGGTCTCAATTCTTAGTTGTCTTAGCTATGTCTGAATGACGGTTTCGTTTCGATTTCATTTTTTGGAGCTTGAGATAGCTCAGAGCTGACAGCAGTTTACTAATACATGCCTAATAATCTAAAGATCAAAAGAACCGATGATCGCTGATCAATTATAGCAAATAGGGAAGCGTGTACTCCACTTGGGAAGATATGGGGAAGCCATGTCTTGTCTATTCAATTTATTGGTATTGTCAGTGTGTGGGAAGGAAGCAGCCACCATGAGTTGATCGAATTTATACATTGTGCTATGGTTATATGCTTCTCGTGTGGGCCTCATACACATACTAATGTAGCGTGTGTGTCGTCATAATATGGTGTATCATTTGGAACCGACACATAAACTGGTTCATTTTGAATATGTATTTAAGTTTATGTGCCCCATAACGCTATTAAATTCATCTAGACGTGTTTGCAAGTATAGCTTGGTTGCTAGGTAGTTATAGTATAGTAACTTATAATCGTCCATGAATATGTTTGCATGTTTTCTAATTACTAATCTAAATCCATAATACTATTATTCGTTCGATATAGTATACGCTCTAGTCTAGAATTTTAATTAGCTATGAACCTGCTTTTATCAGTGGGTAGAGAAGTAATAAAGTTGTAACATGCGTGTTTGCTGTCACGTGGGTGGGCGTAGAAAAATAAATCGCTTTGGCCAATAAGCCCGCCCCCGAGCGACGTAGGGTGGAGATGATTCTCCCGCTCGCTACCTCCATGTCTAGACAATAAACGAAATTGTTAAAAGAAGTACTTTAGTTCTACGATGCCAGCCATTTTACTTTACATTTTTATGAATCCAATGCCATGTCGTCGGCGAGAATATGAGTACCCCCTGTCACATAGATGCACGTTGGTTGGATATCTAGAGTTATCGATTTGACCCCTATACCTTGCACTTGTGACTTATCCCTACAGTAAATATGACAAGACCAACAGAGTTAGTATGACATGACACTTTGTATGTGTGCTAACAATAACAACAAGAGATATGTACTCGCATCGCATTTTTAAGCAAATTGTAAATGCAAGCCGATAGTAATCAAGTTTTTACAACACAAGGTTTTAGTCAGCTGTCTCTGAGTAAGACTGAGTAAGTGCACGCATATGAATGTCAACTAGCAAAAAATAAATATAAAAAATAAACCAGTAATAAAGTTAAACAACGACGTGCCTGTTCTCGCCCAGGATGTGTAAAAGATGATGACATCACTTCTAAGGATACTCAACTCATCCTTATTGGGTTCAACGCTGAGTCAGTACGTCTCTCCTCGGTGTATTTCCTTAGACTTAAGTAGAAATACATAACATTGTATTTTTAAGGTTCTGATATTTTAAAAGAGGTACGGGGGAGTTTCTTGCCCTTCTTTGCTCCATCCCTAAGCCCACAACTTCCGAACGGGCGGTAGTATACAAAAATATTAATATTATATTGACGTTGACTAAGTAATATGTATGATTTTATGGTCAATAAAAATTTTGAACTGAACTGAACTGCTGGTTAGGTCATCATTCATAAATCTAATCTCGGAATTCAAGAAGATCAAAGTATCATAAGTATGAAAAGGGAAGTTAGATCATTACCCGATAATGCTGCATTCCAAGATAAAATTAAACACAAAACATAATTTGTCACCATTCGACAATGATGTGCAAGTCGGTATGCTCGATAAACGAGCAAAACCCATTGAGAGAGATAAGCGACGGACGAAGAAAGGACAAACATATATTTGTGTCCTAGTTAAAAGACGATAAGCCAAGCGACTAATTAGACTGGTTAAACAGCTTAGCCGATAATCGATGGACTAAGTGCCCAATACACATTCCCAACCAACCTGATAAATACCTAGTCAATCAAAAAATTCTTAGAATATTACACTAAAGCGCTGTAATCAAATCTTGTATAACTACTTCATAAATTACCTTGATGGTATGAGGTGAAGAACCTTTACAAGATAGACAACTAACTATACCTAATGTTTCAGAATCAAATCAAAATCGAAATTTGCTTCATGATAGGACAAAATGGGAAAACGGAGAGTTGTAAGGTAGGCTGGATTAAATCCTTTGCAGTTGCGATATTCTGACTATTCCTGACGTGATCCATCCATTCATCCTGATGTGATGTGTTAGGATAGGAGAAATCTTAATAAGTCATCATCTGAAGATAATGAATCATATCGTAAATATAAAGTTGAGTGTTATTGTTATAAGTGCATTACGTGAAGACTCAAGGCAACGCGTTAGAGCAACAGACTTTTGTGAGTCTCAAGAACCATATTAAAATAATAAAGTTGATATGATAACACAGTGTAACATGGCTATTACGTCTGTCGCTGGCGGGGCGGCAGAACAGTGTGAAAATTGGACCAATTTTATTTATTTTTCAAAAACCAGATGATATCTGTATGAATGAGGTTATGGATAGGCAATCATGCGAGGATAAATTTAAGAATTTCAGTTTACTCTACTTTGGAATTATAGAGCTATAAAGTATAGCCACGGTGCCGGTTTGAAGTTTACATATTTCGCCTCACTGGCAATTATCGTACACAATCTGCCAGTGATGTCATAGCTAGTTACACAATGTTTCCTTAACGATTATCACTTGCCGAGTCCGCTAGAGACAACTTTTGTTTGACCACTCAAGAATATAGAATAGGTACATACTCGTACATTTGTCAACAGATGTCATTAGTCATTAGCATTCTTTGGGTAGATGACTTATGTCATTGTGAGAGGAGGGACACAATATTGATGTACAAAGGACTCAACGAGGCATCGTTGGTATTGATACGTTACATATTTTAAAGGATTCGGTACAATAACAACGGGCTATGCAGTCTGCCAGTGGACCGACACGAATTCTTGGTATTCATATTTAACTCTGAATTAGTCACGGCTAGAGATAACAAGTAGCGTCTGAAATATCTGATGGGCCTTATATCTTGCAACAAGAAAAGTACCTACCCAAAGGACAAGACGCCGAAGAAGAAGAAGGTGTATAACATAATAACTTACGAAAAGCAGCGTCACACGAGCAACCAGATTCACCCAGTGCTCTGCTGTCAACATGCTAACGTGTAAATTATCTTAAGTGAGAGAAAAGCGACTAAACGAACACATGTGTTTTCAGTTGAAGCCAAATTTGAACTGAATACTAAGCTAGACTTTACCTAGAGTACAGGTGTTTTTATGGTTTAAGTGACACAGTGCACACCAATACTATGATGAGTAATTGCTACTTCCTACTGACGCAGCGCGGTTATGGTGAATTAATCCAAAAGCAAAGAATCGTATATTACTGTAGAATATCGATTCTACCAATATACATGTACAAAATAAATTTCCCCTTCCATACCATTTTCTACACTGAAAATCCATATTGATTATTTTAGACGTATTTTGGTCCCCCATAAAAGTCAAACTACTGGACCAATCTTAGTATTTCTTTTTGTCATCGACCCGAAATGTTGTCTTCTTTGATTTAGTCTTAAATGTTTTTTTTTTTACAAATATGGACCGTTTTTGAATGAAACGTGAAAATCTGGAAAAATCTTTTTTATTGACCCTCACGGGTCTCTCAGATCGAATCCGACTTTACAATTTCGAAATATGAACCTAAGCACACGTACTAGCTGTGGTAAAAAGTTTTGGCTTCTTTCGCTAAATACAAATAACCGGCCAAGTGCGAGTCGGACTCGCGCACGAAGGGTTCCGTACTATTATCTATAAAAAACCCCAAAAAAAAATTGTATGGGAGCCCCCCCTAAATATTAATTTAATTTTAATTTCATTATTTATTTTTTAAGTAAATAATATACTCAATATATTGTGAACATTTTAAGCGTCTACCTGCTACCATTATCAATATCGAGCAAAAATAATCACGTTTGTTGTATGGGAGCCCCCCTTAATATTAAATTTCTTTTGATTTTTAGTATTTATTGTTATAGCGGCAACAGAAATACAACATCTGTGAAAATTTCAACTGTCTAGCTACCACGGTTCATGAGATACAGCCTGGTGACAGACGGACGGACGGACGGACGGACGGACAGACAGCGTAGTCTCAGTAATAGGGTCCCGTTTGGCACCCTTCGGGTACGGAACCCTAAAGAAGACGTTTTGTTCTAGACCGAACCCCCACTACAAAAACTAAGACCCTATGTAAAGTAGTAACTTACATAGAGTAACACGATCCTGGTAGCGACACTGATCCAGCTTTCCGGAAGCATGAGTGCTCGGAGCGCGGGAGTATGTTAGTCAACAGTCACAAGGTCACGAGCGCAAACGACAGCCGATATGTGCGGCGACCACACTCACAAAACTCACACTGAACATGTAAATTAGTCTGAAACCGTCCATCGTACGAAGGTAAAGCAAGCTCGAATTATTCGGTCACGATTAACAAACTATTTATTTTAATAGTTTGGGTCAAATCACAAACGTGCGGTTGGAAACCAGTTTCTGGTGATGAGTAATGTAAAGAATGTTCACTTTGGATAATTCAGAGGAGACTGCGGCCTCCGAAGGCTGTTGGAGCGAAAGTAAATTCGTAGCAAGTAAGATAAGATAAACCCGACCTTGCCTATTTTATGGTGTTGGCATTTTTTTAAAGGGTTACAGTGAAAAACCGTTATCAGGTAAATAAAAGGTCATTGAAATGACTAAGGCATGAATCAGAAAGGATATAAGTAAAGGACAGGACATTACCAGGATGTCAATGACACCAAAGGACATATTTTGGGTAAATGACAAGGTAAATAAGCTTAAATACATACATGACCATGTTGATTGCCAATGATCCCGACGATCGAAGGGTTTATATCGCCATTATCCGAAATTCCATTTTCACCTTCATTGTTATTGTTCAGTCCATTTGCATCACCGTTTTTCAGTCTGTTTAGGCTGCTTTGCCTGCTAAGACTATTGTGTGCTATCCCATTGGTTTCTTTGTTATTTTTAACCCCGGTGTTGACTGTTTCGTTGACCGGTACGCTGGACTTGGAGCCTCCGGCAGTCTCGATGACGGTTACCTCTTCATCAGAGTCTCCGAAGTCTCCGTCGGTGAAGGCGTCGCCGCTCTCCTCCTCGCTGTTGTCTGACGTCACAAGTTTGGATCGCCGACCCATGATGATTACCCAACCAAGGCAATTGTATGACAAGCACTATTGTTCACTTATTCGGGGAATGTCATATGTAATCAAGCTTGTTTTCACGTTCCCACGTTTGTCAACAGTCTTATAGAGTCAATACACTCGAATTGCTGGACACTTGTACAGAAAGGAAGGATGTAATTTTGCACTGCGCCCAGCTCCTCACGCCGCATACTTTTGTTATACGATAATACATTATTGCTTTACGATTTTATCTTTAATCTTATCGTCACGGTTTGTTTCACACTTGTTTTTACCTATGCTATCGATATTATTCCTTGACCAAGATTCTATAATGGAATGTTTTTGTTTTGATACCAATAACAATCCTGTTGTTATTCTGATTATAGGACTTGTAAATGTTATTTAAAAAAGCCACTAACTACACTACTATAAATTTTACTAAATTCTTTGCTCTCACTTCACACCGAACTCGGATTACTCGGGCGAGACACGTCTTATTTGAAACCAGTTTCAATGCTTCAAACTATCGCGTAACTTGTTAAGCTTTATGGACACCAGCGATACGTGCTTCGCTCATTCAGACCGACACCAACTGACTGTAGTAAAGTAAGGCAATGCCTTTGCAGCGGTTTCGCTAGTAGCTAGTAGTAGGACTGCCGGTCGAAGTCATGTCGCGAATGAGATATGACTGTCGTAATCGCGGTACTGCACCGTTACCAGCCCATTAGACAAACGGAAGCGGGTGACGACTCTACCTGTCTTGAGAACGCGACTTGTAGTTGAATGCGATAGAGGAAGTTTGTTTAGACAACATTATAAATAATTCCTGCTAGTAAAAGAACCACGGCAATCTCCAAAAACGTGAAATTAGTGGGCTACACATTATAAGTTCCTAAATGGACCATACATAGACACAGTCATGTCTAGATGGCGGCAAAGTGACGTATACGTGCAGAGATGATTATTTCATCATTGTATTAAATGCATACCTCAAGCGCTCTTGTATTGTGTGAAAGACTGCCTGGAACTAGGAAACAGTTAAGGTCACGGCAGAACCAGAAAAATCATAACTCTACTAGCGATGCTATTGAAAGAGATATTACGAAAGTAAATAATGGTAATGTATGATATGAAGTAAGTATGGAACAGACATACTTATAATTACAAATTATAGAAAGCTTTAGCTTTAGTATAAATAGATCTTCCACAAGAACAAGAACTAGAAGTGACAGTACTCATGCTCTAGGATCAATATGACAAAGATATTAATGTTAAAATATCTAACAAAGTTTAAATAACCATACAATATTTAGAAGTGTTTAAAAAAGACGGAATGGAATGTTAGAACCTGTTAGAAAACAAGCATCATCTACGATTAGAACAGCTTGGAATGCTTAACGTGGAATTCATTAACGTCACTTACTTGATTGAGAGAATCATATTGTACAACATGTTTCACGCATCTGAATGTAAATTGCATTCAATGAAAATAAATGGGTGATGGATGGATATTTCGTTAGATTAGTGATATAATTGTGAAAAATAAGACATTAACTGAAAAGTGGAATCCAACAATAACCACCGCACTGTTGGTGGTAACAAATAGTTAGGAATACCTTAAAATAGAAAAACAAAAAGTTATTAAATCGATGACGGCATGCATATTAATAGGCAGTGACATTGGCCTTATCGCGAGCGAAACGTGGTAAAGCCATAATTAGAGACCATAGCATGATGATAAGCGTAGTCGGGTGTTCATTACATATAGTCCCAGAGAACAGGGACCAAAACTGCAACAGTTTTATAAAGGCTGATATTTTAATATTACGTCATAAATAGGTTGTATATCAATAATAGTCTGGTCGACAGTCAGTCAGTTTTTGGGACAACTGGCGTGGGGGTGCATCCAAAGTTGTTAAAAAGTCACAGCCACTGTGGATTCTAAGTGTAAATTTTTCTTATCGATATAGCTTATGTTAATCAATACAAAGCCAAAAAATAGTGACTGACGAAATGTTACCCAAAAATACGTGAATCAGATATTTTCCAAAATTAATGTAAGTTCCTATGGAGAATTAGTGAAAACTGATGGTCATAATCGCATGGCGGGATCTTCTAAGAGTGTTTTAGAACTATTTTTTATGATTTTTTTACATACTACATAGAGGTTATGAATGCGGTTTAAAAAAAACTAAATTGATGGATTGATTGGATTCAGAGCACACATTAACTTTACCGTTTAGAAAATTTCATTCATCAAAGCGTACAGCCAGCATTTTTTGCTCTGTCTGACCCACTTTAGGACGGACAGGACAATTTATATATGTATAAATACACGACAATAACTGATCCATTGCCAAATCTTTCAACACACGTTTCTTTAGGGCCTACCTGTAGTATGATGCAGACGTGTATATTTCATTATTTTGCCTCTTTCAGTCTAGAATAAATCAATCGGTTAAATCGGTTTTAAGTTGTGCCATTAGGAACTAGTATTTCTTGTTACTTAGTTTATAAGATGGGCATGTGATGACACCTCTTGTATGCATTAATTTGAAGTGAATGGCACAAGGAAGCTCCCACGATTTAAAAAAAACTTACCAAACAAGAATGTGCAATGGCCGTGAGAAGCTGCTAATTATTTTGCTGGACGTCTTCAGATTGCAAGTGAAAAGTATGTCATTTTTTTACGAATATGGACTCGACTGATAGTGATTATGAGAGTCGCCAGAAACTGTAAGACAAACACAAACTTCAATCGCTAGATCCTTATAACAATTTGGGTATCTGGCGCACAAAGAGCATATCAAATAATTAATAAGAAGCAAAGAGCAGCTGCATATGTCCGAATCAGAATCAGAACCTCAACCAACGTCCTCCAGCTTACAAAGAAGAAGGACGTCATGCTTTGCGATGCGCGCCCTGGACAATGCCTTGATGACGCCAAGGTTCACAATGAGCTTAGTGCACTAAAACTGTGGCCGAATGCTTGATCGTATGCTCCTAACAAGCAGGATACTCCTTTCTCGGGGTGTGATCATTGTTTTTAAATTCTAGATTTTTTTGTACAATTTTCAAGATATTCAAGGGATACGCAGGATTATTCAGGGAGAAAGGTGGAAACTTCGTCTAAAACAGCGATTTTGTCTTAAGATTAAGCATAGTAATTAAAAAAAAAATGGTCAATTGCGAGTCGGAATCGCACAAGAATGGTACCGTACCATCGCACAACACAACTTAAGCACTCAAAACTATAAAACAAAAAGAAAATTAAAAACACGTCTCTTGTATGGGGACCCCCTTTAATTTGTAATATCTCTCGTATTTCAGTATTTGTTGTTGTTGCGGCAACAGATATACACATTCTGTGAAAATTCAACTTTCTAGCTATTACAGTTCGTGCTCTAGGACCCTCTGACCGTACCTTAAAAATCATCATGTAGCTCATAAAGGTGATTATCTCGGGTGCATTCCAGTATAATAATTGAGGTTTTTGTCATTTCATAAGTTACAAATGCTTCAAAATAATTTTAATTATTGTAATGACGACTTCATGTATTTTACTCAGGTCCAGACAGTATACAATTAAAATACTTTCATATGAATATATTTTTTTTACTAGTTTTAATGACTTGTTTTAATCATCCGATTTAGTAAAGGGTTTTGAGAAAGTAACAAGTGACCGCGAATGAATTCACTTTAATCGTTTAAACAAGGAATGAAATGATGAAGCATTCTGAGCTCATGAGCACAATTAATACGAGGGCTTGCCGCTGAACAACTGTATGCTAAATGATTATGTGTATCAAACTATCAACGCATCGTGTTTCCCAAAGTTGTTGGGTATTGTTTAGAAGAAACACCGATCACACGAACGAGATGAGAGAGCGCAGTGTATTATGTCACTTGTTGCACACAGAGCACTAGACCAGACCGCAAGTAAGCCAACACTGTCACAAACACGCCGAGGCTTAAGACTAGATATCCGAGCAAAAACGTCGCACGCGCATCGATGTCCGAACGCGGAAAAATAATCCGGATTCATCTGAGCAACAAAAAGTGCAATCAGTCTCTCGTTAGTGGGCTAACTGTCCGGAGATGCAACGGGAATCGATAGAGGTGCGCGGGCGCATACGTGCAACACAAATATCGTGACATTTGTCAGCTGCATTTGCAACGTCGCCAACGCACGTGAGATACGCTTTCGTAATAGCAAAGGTGAATGATCGATGTTTCAGCTCCTATTTTCATCGCTGCAGTAGAGCGGCAATCTAATATGTCACTGTATTCTTGTCATAGGAGAATTTTGAATACAATACAAATGTGACTCCCAGAATACATAGCAGCTGTAATAAACATCTGAAAAGGCAATGATGATGATGACGCTAATGGTCTTATTCAGTAACTTGAAAGGTAGTAAGCATTCTCACTCATTCGTAACAATATCAATACAATGTGACATAACATTCGTGTTACAGAACACATCGTGGGGAACTGATTATAAATATTATTTACTTTACTTAACTTTCACTAAACAAGTTTGGCAAAAAACCACCCATAAAGGCAAAGAAGTTTTTCTGATTCCGTCTGGTGTTCGAAAGCCTTTGAACGATTATTGGCTTAACTTAACCCAATAGAGTTAATCTGAGTCACAAAGTATATCATGCAAAGAAGCTACCAGTATATTCTAAACGAGCTCCTAAAATGGGTGCCCAATGACGTGGTCACGTACTTATTGCTGCATGAATCACTGTTTGTGCGATACGATCAGTATGATCGTGCAAGCTTTCCAAACAAGGATTTCTAAACTTTACGACTCTACGCCACCAAAAATCATACTTTTAGGTGGTTCTAAAATCAAAATAATATGATATTGAGAAGTTAAAGTTAGCTCCTAACGTAGATTTATAACTACAATAGTAACTCTCCTTTTTTAAAGTCGGCTAAAAATAGGAGGTTCCACAAGGAGTTCCCTAATATACCTTAGTATCTTAATATATTTATATATTTATTTTTTCCATCCCAGGTTTGCTGGAAGAGATCTCTTATTGGAGATAATCTCGCCTTTGCACATGTTTTTTTTCCAATTTTAAGTGTCTGTTTTATGTTTTCTGTGCAATAAAGTATAAAGTAAGTAAGGAGTTTTATTGAGACCGATTTTTCAGAACTGGTACATTGTGGGTTGAAATTCCTATGTCGAATAAATGTGCCTCCGCCACCCCGTATCCCAAATAGCGATATGTTTTTTATGCTATATTAGTGCCAAATAGTTCTTAAACCCACAATTTTCGTTTTAAATACCTTATTATAGTATGGAGGTCGATTCGCAGTATTTATACGATGTTATAACGAGAGAAAGTCACCTTCAAGTTTACAATGTTCTTCAGATTTCAAAACAGATAACTGAATAATCAACATCATACGGGGGCGGACCGCAATTATCTGGAAAGCGGTAGAAAGAAGTCGGGGACCGTACCAATAGCAATTTACTCACTAATTCACATTTCGGTCGCACGTGGCACACGATGGAGCGGGAGGACTCCTCGTCGCTGTCGCTCTCCAGGCAGTCTGACAGAGACGGGGACCTGCGCGGGGGCCACTTGGGAGCCCTCTCCCAGGTGGGGGACAGTAGAGGGGTGGGCAGCAGGGACGGCGGCACCGGGGGCCCCCGCCACCACGACACCAGCGCCGGCGCCACCCCAACCACCACAGCCAGACACAGCTTCACCATAGCGGAAGTTCCGAAGTTCCTCTAGCCAGACATAACTCACAACTGTCACAGGAAGTATCCGCTTAGCGACGCATTGTTCGTAAATAAAAACGTGTCTATTTCGGAAGACGCAGTCTGTGACACGCCCCGTGTCGCTCGCGCGCCCTTATTGCAGGCGACACCGGGCTAAATGCGCGACCGGTGCACACGAGCGGTGTCAGTACACGCGACACAAATGTTTATGCGGATCAGGAACTGTGCAGAATCCGCTCAAGTATTTCCGCGATGCAATTAAAACTTGCAAGGAATCTCGTGATCTGCAAAGGCGCAGCGCACGCGTTCGTCAATTCGCAGTGTCGATGCAACTACCGTGCCGCGACTATTAACGCGCACGCAACGACGATGATCACTCCACTTTTTCGACTGGAGTATCCGCGATAATCAAAAGCGAAAGAAGGGATATTCCAAAAATGTTAATAGCAGAGCTACCGATGAAGCGGGTGATCCTTCGCTTGCAGACGCGCGAGTGGCGGTCGTTGACGCTGGCTGGGGCGCCCGCCCGCCCCGGCGCGCCGCCCGCCCTCGACCACCCGCCGCCCTCCGCCCGCGCTCCACGACCCAGACTGCACCGCGAAATCACCAAACTGACCCAAAATAATTAAGTAGCAGTAAAATCAGAACCTTTCGAAATCTAGAGAACGTTACGTAGCAACAAATTCATTACGGTTTTACGATGGAGGTTTACGTTCCAAATAACGGAATAGTGAGATCATAAAAAGACATAAAACATACCAAAACTCTAAAGTAATCGGACTTATGAAATCCAATGCAAAATGCTCGACACGGTTCAATAAATAAATAGTTCAGGCAACATACATACATGTGATTTTCATCAAAAGATTGAAACTTTAACTCGGTTTCGAAAAAGGCGGATTGGAAATTTGTAAAACAAACAAGCTTGCAATTGTACATCTATGTATTACCATCAGCCTTGGCAATTGTCCTAACTAACCCAAAGGGTTTTCAACACCACAAAAGCTGTTTCAACAAAGTTATTGGTGTTGCATCAGCCAGCCTCCTACCCCGAGTGCCGAGGGTGCGGGAGGGGGGTGGGAGTCGGATCGATGCTGCATTGACGTCAGACTAAGGACCTGGGTCTTTCATGGAGCACGGAAGGAAACTGATCGGAAATTCTGAGCACCCGGCAGTATTGTACATTTCCTGTGTATTCTATTTTGATACTACACCATAAAAATATTGTAGGCTATAAAAAATCCGTCAGATCAGAATCTATGTAGGTACCTAATTGAATAAGATTAAAATTACAAGCTCTTCGTAAAGTTCATGGTAAAGTTAATCCTGATACGACTTTACCTTTTAATCTCATTACTGTGATCAAAGGAATTATTTAATTACACAAGATTGATAAGTAGATGTATGGGGTATGGGCATCGGCATGGCATCTTTCCGTAAAACCATACCATAGCGAGTCTTAATTTACCCTCTCGCTCCGACGTCTATTGTTCTCCATTGTAAGTTTGTTCGGCCTATATCCTTATGAGAGTATACCGATTAAGAACAAACGCGGTCGACAAAGGTTTCACAAACCTCCCGCAAATGTAAACCCCCTCACTTCAAAACATCCCTTTTGTCCACACACCCTTCAGCTTCAGAGCCCAGGACACGGCGGGAGGCAGCGGCGGGAGCACCCGGGGAAGTAAGGTAGGCTTCGAAACTAGGGCACGGCCCGGATCAATACCCCGGGCCATTGACCTCACGGCTCTTAGGCTCCCGTCCCGTTTACTCCACAAAAGGGGCTGCTCTGACCCGGCCCCGGGCCAACTTGGGGCCACATTTTGGGATCACCGGTAATTTTGGCCTCGCTAAACTAGGGCAGAGAAAGTTGGGATAATGTTGCTCTATGAGCTTCATCCTGTTTTGTCTGAATTGGTAACGTTTTTGGAGATAGAGGAAGCCTTCATATCGCTGATAACTATAATCATAGCTGCTGCGATGGTTGGTTGGCTGCAAAATGGAATGAATAACTGACTAAATGTGGGCGCAACCCCATGTGGGAGAGAGAGGACGCAACGTTATGTTCGTCTGTTTTGCAATTATTCACTCCGCTAGTCTGCTGTGTATAGAGCGTGTTGTGTATGGATACGCAATGATATACCCGTTGGTTCGCGGAAACTGGTGACCTTATTGCAACGTTTCCTGTTCGTAACATTGTATCATAGTTAGCTACAGTTTATATTTGCGAGTCACTTATATTCTAGGGATTAATCTTGGAGTTCATTACAATACAGGCTAAAAATACTCAAACAATGCCAGTAAATAATTCACCAGTAGCAGTATGAGCCTGCGAAAGATTTATTTACTACTTTTCAAACAGCAAACACCAAATATATCGGTATTGTCGATAACTAACAGCACAGTAATCGTACTGTGCTGTTAGTTATCGACATAAATTACTTCCCACTCTTCAGCATGGGCATCAAGAGGCCTATAAATAATATCAATGACGACATGTTGATGGTAACTAAAGGGAATATCGGTGATTGATGCCACATCGTACGCATCATTATTATTAGCGACCGTTCTAGGAATCGGATTTTTAGGCAAGTTCTGCGTTTCTTGCAAAGGTTCTTGCTCTGAATCAGTTATTTATTACATAATATCATACATTGCTCTGGATTGACGCTGTTCTTGTTTCTCACAAAAGAGTGTTCGTATATACGAGTAGCTTGAGGACAGAGTCACTGATTGCGACAGTACTCGGATTTATCTGTTTATTTCATTCACCTTTTACAGAAGCAACCCACCACCCACCATAACTTAACTTGGGTGGAATATTTGTTATTAGCTACACCACTGAGTTTTGGTAGTACTGAACATTACTAATCCTCATAGACTATCAAAATATTTGCAATACGAAACCTTCGATGAGGGAACTTGATTTGGTACTTCTGGATGTTTAAGTTCAATAAATTCTGAGTATCACATCCAATTCTAATGAACCAATTAAGAGGATGTCATTTCAGCCATCACCTCCCAAGGATATAAACAAGGTTTAATGGACTCTACATGACGAACGCTGTCGTTGAGAGAAACGTGGACGAAGAATTAAAGAACTTGCTTGCACATTAAAGTAGACAAAACAAATAAATAAACAAATAGTATGTCATCTTAGAAAAAATATATTAACGTACCTAGCCTGATTACAAAGCGCAATTATGGCAATATGACGAGTATTTGTTTGTACCTATCCCCGTACCCGTACTAGAGCATTCCTATAGATTTTGGAATAAATCAGATGGATGGACCACGACGATTAACATAAAATATTAGCAGGCATATGACCTATGTCTTGGGAACTAGAAACAGTGACAACACAAACATAAAAAATCCAGACCTGGGGATTTTATTTTGGGACCTCAATTTTGAGCCAGTATAAACATCGCGTCAAGTGGCATCACATAACAGAACTGGCAAGTAACGACTACAGTGGCAGATTAGTAATCGGTATAGTCTCATAAGGACATAGGCCGAACAAACATACAATGGAGAACAATAGACGTCGGAGCGAGAGTGCAGTACATGTTAGTCGAGAAAACGCCACACATACTTTACACAAAATAATGGGCGTAGTTCCAGCTACATATTTAATCTGATCTAATGTCACATAGTAGGAAGACCAGCTGCATGTAATTTATCGCCAAACTGATCCATATTTGGAATCGTACTAACGAATGGCGCATATCTTTCTATCTCGGTGCAGTTATAAGGACTTTGGTGGCAGTAAGTAAGATATGTTGTCCTTGTCAATTATTTATAAGTAGCATGGGTTGATTGATATAATACTGAGAGACAAATAGGGGAGCCAGTTGCTCACGTCAGACGAACATGCTTGCTGTTGCACATCATGCATGTTTCCTCTGGGTTTGTGCTGAAGTTGAAAAACTGTAGGATGTTTTTGGAGGAGTACGCTCGCTAATGGCCGATTTCACCAACAATCCCTATCTTTTAGGGGACACTTTATTTCCATTCAGGACCACCCAGCGGCTGTTTCGTTTTAAACTAAGTATAAGGGTCATCTAGGCTACTAGCGAGCCCCCTAAATATAAGAGGCCGGCATCCGAAACAAGCAATGGCTAGACAGCTAAGAAAAAGAGCTAAGTGTCCCTTAACAGTTTGTGAAATTGGGCATAAGTATCACATTGTTTACCGTGCAATAAAGAATTATGAATTATGAGTACACGTGTAAAATAAGTCCCAGATTACTAATAAAATATTTCTGTGCTATGTGATAGTGTTGTTACTCCCTTCCCTCCCCAATTCAGGGTCTCGGCAGGTTTTCATACTCAATGAGTCGCGCGCACCGTTCATTATCTCGGAAATTCTGCACACCGCATTTACATTTAGGGATCAGTAATGAATGCACGAAAAAACAAAAAGTTTCGTCGCGAAAGGACAATCGTTCAGAAATAGCGTGAAACGTTTCGTCGCCGTCTATTTCAACGGCTTGTCATTTTGTTTCGTGGCTCGATGCCGATGCCGCCGGGATGCGCTTGCATTTAAAATAATTTAAATAGATTACCGATTATAATTGGATGGACATTACTTTGTCGTGTTATTGGTATAACAAATACAAATATTGAGACACAATATATAGATTTACCAAGATGGGGATGGAAAACTCCAAGAAGAGGATCTTAAGAGGATAGCATTAGGGACCATTCAGAATTCCAGACAGCTGTTGACTGGCATTTTTTTTAAACAATATACTCCCTAATTATAATGCTGGCTACAATAATAATATTATAGTGGATAGATGAAATGTACAGTAATCAAATCACCATGTCTGTGTTCTGTCTGTGAGTAACACAATGTATTTTGCGGTCGTCCGTTGCACGGTAATCAATGCGGAAGTCTATTTTGATCTCGGTTTAATTTAGTGGGCCTATTACCAGGTGTATAACTGCTGCACAGAGTATCAACTTAATGGTCAATTAGGCAATATTTATTAATGCAAAAATATATATCAGTTGAAACAAGGCCCTCTCCGAACCATGCCCTGTCTGAAAATGGCGTGAAGCTATTATCAGAATGTTCATAGACATACAGTGCGACAAAAAAGAGTAAAAAATAAATAATGGCAACATAAATGACATATTAAAGCACTATTGCGTGCTTTGATTGACAAAACAAATATGGTAATAGAAAACACGCAGTAGTCTGTGTAGTAAAAGATCAATTTCTTGATTAAGACTGATTTATTTGTTGCCATGGCAACCAGCCATAGACATACTACATCTCCCTATCAAATAAACACAATTACACAATACATAATACACAACATAACAAAAATACAAGATAACACCACACTGCCTATAAGATAAATTTCTTGATTGAAAACTGATTTATTTGTTGCCATGGCAACCAGCCATAGACATACTACAGTCTGTAAATGTTGCCATCAATTAATTTTTACTCTTTTATGTCGCACTGTACCTACCTATTGACAAAAGTTTAATTGGTATCTATAAAACGTAGACCTATATGTATAAAAGTTTAATAAAAGACAGAGCTCATAGCCACTGAAATGCTACGGTAGACGGGATTTCCAGATAGCACTCAATGATAGATCATCACACAGTTTTAAGGCACATTTCATACACGACTCTCTGCAGATTTGATATGGCGAAACCATCACTGTGACATACATAACTGAGACATCTCTCACGAGTTGAGGTTGGTTTACTAGTGCGGTCCTCAGGGTCAACCCTTGCTGATGAGGGTAGTTGAGGAGATGAAGCATCTTACTTCATTTAAAGGTGGAAACTTTTAATTGGCTTAGTCCTAATCACTTGTCTTATCTATTTCAAATTGTACTAGCTGTAAGTTTTCCAAATAAATTAAAATAAAATCACAGGGTGCTCATCCCATACAAATTAGAATTAGTAACCCTTCGTAAAAAAGAGATGGCGTGAGGAGTAAGATTTGTACTTTAATTAAACGCCATGGTTTCAGTTAACATACTTCTAGGTGGCGCTAATCTTAGAATCAATCCTATGTATCTTAGCGCCATCTCGTGGTATTTGCAATTTTTCGATGGTGCTGCACCAAGCGATAATGGCCTCGAACTAAAGAAGCTTCCGTAGCATCTCAGTTTACGCCGGTGTCATATGTTTTTCTAGGTGGTCTATCTGTATTAGTATAATATTATAGTATCTGTGATGATAAAATAAAATAAGTACCATTGCAGCTATCTCCCAAAATACTCCTCTTCACAAAGTTTTGCCCGCGTTTTCGCATTGTGTGCGGTGCCCGATAGTTTTACGTCACACCTCTAGTGTGTGTGTGTGTTTGTTTGTTTTGTCGCTATAGTCGTCTTGTCAGGTGTGTCGCGTATGCACGTAAATGTGAAGAATATTGTGCTTGCAGTTAATGTTAGTGACTGCAGACTGGGTGGGTATGTATCTAATAAATTCTAATAGATAGACCTTTATCTAAAACTCTCCAGCCTTTCCCCGAAATAGACAATGTAACCTAACTTTACTTTACATCGCCAGATGGCATGACTGTCGTTTACAATAAGATTGATATGACAACAATAGAACTGATAAGGCGTTTTGCAAAGATGCTTGTAAAGCAGAAAAAATATTGAATTACTACGCCTACAAACATATAACAGTATCTAAGGTAGAGTGCCTGTTTTGTGTTGCGTTTGTGATTTTTAGCCGTCTGAACCGAAATATCAGCTCATCTCATCAGCTTCCAGCTGAATGGATATTTTTTTAGGTTAAATATACAACGTGTAAACGAATTAACGCAAAATGAGAAACTACTTTGTTAGGGACATCATTCTGAGCAACTTTCATTATGAAGCTACTTTATTTTTCACTTCCCAGTACATTTTGGCCTGAGAGTGGGTCAGCTGATTTGTATATTTCGTCAGCAGTTGACTTCAGTCAGTACCATGCAGTTGGGCTTTATTAGGTACAGTAATCTCTTGCCTCCCTTGCTTTAGCAATTTTGCATTTATTTATTGGTTTTTTGGCCTGATATTGGTATTTATTGGTTTTTTGGTTCAAATCTAATATCTGCATGCAATAGGCTTGTGTCCTGCTAGTCAAAATAGATACTTTTTAAGAACTCTCAAAACAATATGTTTGTTCCGGGTTCTATGGAATAGCACAATATGACGTTATGTGGCCTGTGGCATCAAATGCTGTTTTTTTGCACAAAATTGAGTTTATAAAATACTACTGCAGGAAATATACAATTCTGAGATTGTCAAGCCATTTTGTACTTAATGCTTTAACTCCATACTTGTTCCTACATTTATTTGATCACCTTGGACACAACCCAACACATGATTTTGGCAAATTCAATACCCGAGCAGGCCTATCAACATAATAGAGTGAATTCGAGACTGACCTCCTTAGCGATGGCGTCGAGGGCCTGCTCCTCCGCCGAGGCCTTTGTCTGCGTCCGCTGCCGCCGCGACGCATCCATCTCGCCCGTAGATCTGCACTTGCTGTAAGTCAAGGAAACACATGGATAATGTATAACAAATGTAGGTATTAAGAACATTCAAATGTTGATGGAATACATTGTGAGGAAATCTGGATTTCATAACAGGCGGTGATGGGTAAGTCCAGTGCTAGGCAGAATGGACTTTTGAATAACTGGACATAGCAGTGATGATGCTTCTCCCAGAACCGCCAATCTGGTTTCAATTGTGGATGGACATGCCAGCAACATGTGCTCGACTGTCTCCTCCACTTCCATGCAACCCCTGCATAGGGGGCTGTCAGTTGCACATGTAATTGTCAAGTGTTTGTCCAACCACTTACAGCGGTAAAGAAGCTATCCCTAGCTTCCCTATCAGTCCTATCACCCTATCTTCAAGCAAAGCACATGAACTGGTTCTGTGAACCCCGCCCTTGAACAATGAAAATTAGTGCACCAACCAAACATGTTGCTATTGAACAGATTTGGACATTGTTTGGAACTTGTAACGTGTCACAACTCATTCATATTAACCACATTTGATAATATTTAATGTTGTCACTAATCAATCAATATAATGAATGTTTTACTTCAAAGTTTATTTTATTCAGCAACAATGACCATATGTAGTTGTTTTTAGTTGTCTCTTACTCTATTGTTAAACGGCATGATTAATTTCTTTCATTCATATCAGAAGGACAAATTTGAAAAACATTCATGTAAAATTGCGGAGGCAATTTTTTTTTTGCATCATGTTTTTTCTCAAGTGGAATATAAACAGTAAATATGCCCCAAGAAGCAATAAACAGGTTGCCTATTTTATCTAATAGTTATGTAATTACCTCCTAGACAGTCTTCAAAGTTACCAATCTATTAACTATTTCTAAGACCTGTGTTTGTGTTGAGATCGCCAAACTAGGTACAATGATTTACCAAAACAAATCAACATTTCTGGTTTCTAACATATACCTGGTAAATGCAACAGGTTTGAAGCAACAATAACATGCAATTACAATGTTTCCCTTACCTACTTACCCTTTTGATTACATTAGATTGTGGATTTAATTAATAAGTACATCATCTATTTACACTGTGCTGTAATTACTAACGTGTTAGGTATGTTATATTACTACACAGTCACTCTTTATTGAAAACTATCAAAGAAATCGGAAATAAATGGAAGCAACAAGGGGCGCATTCCAGTGGTGATACCAGAGCAACTAATTAACATAATTATCTGGAACAAGGCAGCTCTAACCTACAGCTTCTGTGTCATTATTCCGCGTGGATGTTTTCACAAAACGGTATCGGAATTATTTCACTCACAAGGAAACTAGTGGGCACAAAGCCAAACACATTTTTTATAGTCACCGCAATGACATCATACTTACAGAGACGTTAGAGATGTAAACACATCCCTGCTGCGGGAAATACAGCGTCTTGCACGTTATCAATCACACAGTTGACAATTAGAGCGGATAATCCGCCAGGAAATCAGCACGAACACAAAAGTGATAGCAATATTTGGGATTTTGGGAAATACGGGGACACTGGATCACTGTTAGACTACTTCATTTGTATCTTAGAAAATTCGCACGTATGTAAGAAGATAAGTACTAAATGGCACGACGGATGCCTCTTACTGTGTAGGAGGTAAATATCCTGATTAGAAAGCGCTAATGTAATATTTTATGGAAAAAAAAATATGAAAAAGCCTGTATGACAAGCCATGCCACTGCCATTAATAACGGCTGCGTTCAGAAAAAAAAAGCAAAGAAGTTGTTATGTCAATATTGTTTTTAAAGATGCGTTCAGATTTTTCATTCTTGTCTATGGTTGACTAACTTTTATTGAGTTCTCGGCCCCGACGAAAGCAAAGCAAAGCTATTATTTATTCTAAGTTGCACTCAAGAACCGTATAAAAATCAATGGCCAGCGATTTTCAACCTTATGACTTGGTAATAAAGTCCAAAACCTATGGACGCTAATGTCGGATTCTTCTCACTCATGGAGAGTGACGGTGACGAACGTAGAGAGAGTAATCACGTAGGTAGCTAGTGAGACATACATTCTGTCCCTCACAATCCGCGGACAAAACCTCCCCCTGCACTCGGCATGCTACGGGTGCAGTCTGTGGGTTTACCTACTCACATCATCAGCATATACCATGGGAATCAAAATAAAAAAAACAATTATAATTAAATCATAATTTATTCAATTCTTATCAATCAAACATACTCCTCATAACTCCTAACATCACACAAACACTTGTGATTTACTGGCTTACAAACCCTATCCCCTACCAGGAGCGCACTACTCGCTCTTGGACTTGGGCGCGTCCTCCTTGTAATAGAGGAAGACGAACGAGAACAGAAAGACGCCTATCATCATCGAGAAGGCGCTCACATAGTAGGGGTAGGCAGAGGGGATGAACCGCTCGTACTGGGTGTGTTGCAGCGGACGCACGGATACCTGAGGGAGATAACCAACATGTTAGTAAGCATTCGTTAGGGATAAGTGCTAGCCTGTCAAGCGATATGGAGTATTGAATCACTGGTGGGCGCAAATGTGCCTCTGCCACCCCGTATGGGAAAAGGCGTGACGTTATATGTATTATGTTATCTGGGTTGTTCCACCGGATATGATGAACGGCGGCGTGACGTGACGCTATGTTTATTCTTTTACTCATCTGGTCAAATAAATACAAGACCACCTCCAACATTTGTCATGTCAGATATAAACACCGGCTGCCTGAAGTTGGTATCGCGTCGTTGGTCAAAATAGTAACGGTACTGAAACTTTACTATGTAGGTACTGAGGCCCAATCACGAATAAAGATTCGATAGAAAACTATTGAAACGTCAAACTCACTCACACACTCACATCACTGACAGATTCTTATTCTTGGACATAAAATATAATTTCCTGCGTTCTCGAAAACGTTAACACTCACGAAAATATTCGTGATCGAGGCTCTGTATCTGTTTATTTCTATCTACCTCAACAACGCTATGTCCGCCGACAAACCTGCGTAGTATGATACAGCCGCGTGTAACCAATCCTGTCGTAGTCCACCTTGAACTGGTAGACGCCCCAGACGTCTGGCACCTTGAACCTGCCCTCGTACACCCCGCCGGGCTTCCGCTGCAATGTGGTGCGGATGAACGGGTCGATTCGCACGAACTCCAGCTGGACGTCGGACGCCTCGAACGGCTCCCATTTGTTGTTCTTGAGCTCGTCGATAGCGATCTGGTAGATCTGAAGGAGAGGGTGTAATGTATTGATTATGTTTGAACAGTTTTACATTCACTTGTTAGTTCTGTGATGTTTGTATGATTCTAGTTGGTGTTTCACGGGTCGTCACTCGTTACGAACACCGAACACCACAGTTTATAATTATTATTCATAAGTAATTTACAAAGGCGTGAGTCACGTACGGAATCGCAGGACAGCGGTACGTACCACGTCCTCGGTGATGGTGTAGGTGTCGGTGGCGCGCGCGTCGTCGGCGCGGCGGTGCGTCACGGAGCGCACCCGCAGGCGGCCGCGCTGGCCGAACGCCCACGCGCTGAGCGATTCCGCCAGCAGAGCGTTGCCCGACGACGCAGACTTCGCCTTGTCGCCCTGACCAACATATCATGTTATCAATGAATTAATTAATGTCTAACAACTTCTTATAATTTCACCAATCTCATGTTTTATAGATTTCACTGTATTTGGATAGGTGTTCTTTCAAGAATGTGTTGGTTTTTGTTGCTCATTAGCACTGGAAGGACGTAAAGGGTTGTGGACAACAAACAGAGCTCTACATTATAAGTATGTACTACATAGTACCCTCCCTCACCATCACCACCATATCAAGTGACTAAATTAATACTAAAATAACAACAGCATGCTACTTACATGAACTTTAGCTACAGAGGAGTCGAAGGCATCATCAGAGAAGAAGAACAGGGAGCCACTGAACACAATGCGAGCATTGTTCCTCGCCTGCAGAGCCGCGATGAGGACAGTCTTACGACCCACGGCATGGGGGTACTCTTTCACCTGATAAAGATAAATATTACATAAATATACAGGGTGACACTTAATTAGCTGACCATATTTTGGGGAATGATAGAACCCATCATTATGAAGAACTTTCCCCAAGGAACATATGGTCGCAAACGAAAAATTTTTTTCAGTCTCCCATATTAACTTGAAATCAGCTGATCAGAGCAATGCACTGGGGGACGTTTTTTTTTTTTTTCATTTGCGACAAGAAGTTTCTTGGAGAAAGTTGTTCATAATGATGGTTACTATCATTCACCAACATATGGTCAGCTAATTAAATGTAATCATCATGTATATATTTTGTTAAATTCCTGTTATTTTATTGAAGGCTTACAATGATGATGAAATAAACTTGTGTACAATTCTAGCAACAAACCTGGCTCTTAGGATTGTAGCTGTATGCCGTGCTGTCGGCAGTCAGGATCGGCATCACCAGACTGTTATCCTTGTCCAAGATGAGACCAGCACCCTCATACAAGAGAGGCTTGGTGTTCTGAGTTCCGGTGATGGTTGGTGCATTGATCAGGTTCTTGGGAGACAGCACAATCCTTGTGTGGTCACCGTCATCTGAGGCATCATAGTTGAAGTGGTCTATGACTGCTGCAGTCTCTTCATCCATCTGTAAATTTGAGATTGGGGTATATGTAGGTAGGGACAAAATAATTGTTTGTAAGTCAGATTACAGATTTTCAGGAGTTAAATTAATAAACTGGATTTAATGCAACTCTACACGCCCATTCTCTTGAGGACAGAAGAGTCCTTTGACTTTGACAGTGACTACCAAGACATCAATTAATGTCTGTTGCAAGGGGATGAGATAACTATATTTAACCGGGACAACTGCAAACACTCCAAGTTATTCCTAAATAAATTTAACCATAAATTTACGAATTACTTGATGAGGCTGCCGCGCAGCAAAATAAAAATACTAATACGCCTCATAACAGGCCATTGTACACTTAATAAACACCAGAAAATTACAGGTGCAACAGACAGTTCCCTTTGCAGGGGATGCATGGAAGTGGATGAGACCGTGGAGCACATGTTGCTTGCATGCCCGTCCACCATAGAGACCAGAATCGCGATTCTGGGAGAAAATAGCAGAGCGTCGACCCTCCTCGAACATCCAGGCCTCCTACTCCAGTTTGTGCTGGAGTTGGGATGGCTGAACTAGAGTGCAGGTGCAGGGGACATGCACAAAGGCCCCACTCTCGTGGGCCAGGTGCAGGCACAACATCCCCCTGACAGAAGAAGAAGAAGAAGGGGATGAGAACTTAATTTCCACTAATTTTAATGTCATTTTTTTTTTCTTTTCGGCCAGGAGAATGACAATCTCTTGACTGAAGGGGTTAAGATTTGCATAAGTAAAGAGAACCTGAAACTAGCATATAAATAGGTGTGACAAGGTAGATTGATGAACTAGTTGTTATGAAGAAGTTACCAGGCTTGGCTTTACATATACCTCAAATCCGCACTCAGAAGCAATCTCTCTGTACACATCGCCGGCGGCAGCGTTACCGGCCATGAGCAGGTTCCCGCCATCATCGATGAAACGCGTCAGGGCGTCCGTGTCCACCTGCCCGCCGAACTCCACCACGGACGGGGCGAAAATGATCAAGTTCTTGTACAAATACTCGCCATATTTGGATAGGACTAGGTTGGAATCGTCGGCGAGCTTGTACGTTAGCTGAAAGCCGCGTTCTGGAAGTAATATCAGGATCAGGTAACCAGTAGTGGTTTGTGAATATTTCCAGTAGATATATCTCACGATATTATACAGAATTCGTTAGGAAATGAGGTGCCGGCATCAAGTCAAGCTGTCCGGCGGCGCACTTACCTTGAAGAGATTTGAAGAATTGTGAGTGGGTTTCCCTAATGTTGAGATTGTCTAAAAGCACAAGAGTGTCCTGCTGTTCTGCTACTGCTAAATAAAAGCAGGAAATCAACCCTACAATTACAGAAATCTTCATTTTTATTCTTCTATCTATTTCATAAAAAAATTCTTCTGACGGACATTGACTTGACGTCGACGTGAATGACGTGTCTCTCTCGACCATAGACAAAACAAACAAAACAAATTCAATGTTTTTTCTCTCAGTTTTTAGGATTCCGTACCCGAAGGGTGCCAAACGGGACCCTATTACTGAGACTTCGCTGTCTGTGCCTCCGTTCCGTCCGTCCGTCCGTCCTTCCGTCCGTCCGTCCGTCCGTCCGTCTGTCTGTCACCAGGCTGTATCTTATGAACCGTGGTAGCTAGACAGTTGAAATTTTCACAGATGATGTATTTCTGTTGCCGCTATAACAACAAATACTAAAAATCAAAAGAAATTTTATATTAAGGGGGGCCCCCATACAACAAACGTGATTTTTTTGCTCATTTTTGCTCGATATTGATAATGGTAGCACGTAGACGCTTAAAATGTTCACAATATATTATTGAGTATATTATTTACTTAAAAAATAAATATTAAATTAAAATTAAATTAATATTTAGAGGGGCTCCCATACAATTTTTTTTTTTGGAATTTTTATAGATAATAGTACGGAACCCTTCGTGCGCGAGTCCGACTCACACTTGGCCGGTTATTTCTATTCTGCTTCTGCTCCTTTTGATCATTGAAACTCTTTGTTTACTTCCTTCCTCCAAGTCCTTACTAGGGTTCCGTACCCGAAGGGTGCTCAGGACCCTATTACTACGGAGTACTATTATCTCTTCTGTGCTATTACTGAGACTTCGCTGTCCGTCTGTCTGTCTGTCACCAGACCAGGGCTGTATCTCATGAACCGTGATAGCTGTAACAGTTGTCAACAGTTGAAATTTTCACAGATGATGTATTTCTGTTGCCGCTATAACAACAAATACTAAAAAACAAAACTAATATTAAGGGGGGCTCCCAACAACTAACGTGATTTTTTTGCAGTTTTTTATAGATAATGTCCGACTCGCACTTGGCCGGTTTTTCTACTTCTTCGTTTCTTGTTTCTTCTTATGTCTGGCTTCTATAAATATAGCAGTTTGGCTGGCTTACACAAGGATTTTCTTTAACATGACTTAAATAAATAAAATTACTGTTTACAATCGAATCGGTAACTAGAGCCTGGAGTACATCACTAGCATTTGTAATGTTGGCTAACCTGTTTTATTTGACATTTCTTTCAGAGGTTCGTTCATTTCGTTCATTCATTCCGGAGAATTTGTTATTTTTTGCTATTTTTGTATCAAACTCGATTTGTTCACAATTCTTGAAAATGAAGCGATTAATTTAGAGCACAAACAAAAGTGATTCCACTGTCCTGCCTGTCTTCCATTACAATAGCCAAGATGATGATTTCTCGGTCCAAACACCGTTCATCGGTCGATGTGTGTGCTGATTGTGGAGCATCAGGTCAAACAAGTGTTCTAGTTTTCAATTAAATAATGGAGTGGCCTAGCTAGACGCGCCTTGGAGTCTAGTGTTCATTATGTTGTATACTTGTTGTAGATCCGTCGTGGGCGTCAATAAACCGCGGTTTACTGCTGTGCGCGGAATGCTGCAGTGTTCACCGGAGTATGGGTCGTCACATCTCTCATGTGAAGTCTTTACGTCAAGGGACATGGCCACCTTCACTTCTTGCGGTATGATCTGCCAAATAAATGCTTTTTGCTTTTTACTGATTGATTTAAGTAGCAAATTCTTTACTGCATTCTCCTGTGTCTCTTGTCTGAATAGTCCCATCTCAGAGATGTCCAAACATTCTGGCCATTATAACACCTAATGCTACTTTTCATAAGTTCTGAAATTGGGCTATAGAACAATAGGTATATTCTGGCCGCTGTGAGAATGTGATCCTGACATATCTCACTTGTGGGAGTGTGATAGAGTGAAAAGTAGTAGTAGTACATGTGTCA